>JAXQQM020081525.1:0-265434 GCA_034641835.2 Pinus albicaulis
TCTGCTAGATATGTTGGTGGGTTTTGGATTCCTGGACAAATGGATATTTGGGCCGCAACTGTGGAGGCAGTGATGTGACCGTGGGTAGCACCTGGACGGAGGTCATAATCACTTCATTATTACCAAACGAAATCGTTCTGGGCAGTAGTTGGAGGAGGCGACGATGATACCGATGGAGGAGGCAATGAGCTGCCGACACTTGTCGAAATACACTTCTTCGTTGGAAGAGCGATAGGAAAGTGTTTTGATTGGGTGGAGTAAATAGTGTTTGCCCACCCAATCTCATAAAAAAAAACGCCTTTCGACGTAATTAGTATTTAACCTATAGTAAATAATACTAATACTAATAATAATAATATTATTATTATATATTTAACAATATCATTATTAATATTAAGTATATTTATTGGTATTCTTCAACTACAATAACTAATGTTGTTGTGTATGTGATTGATATATGTAAATCAATATTTATCAACCACATTTATTAATATGGTCATGTTAGTTTTATAAAACATTTAACAACAATATAGGTAATTTTCATCCCATCATAAATTTTTTAAATTATCTAACATTTCAAAGTAAGTGAATAATACAAAAATATATATTCTCTTTAAAAACAAAAAAAAGAAAATTTTCAAAAATTTATAAGAATTATTCCACAATCTACCATGGAGAATTTATATGAATTTCATGATTAGAAAATTATTGTCATAAAATGAAATGGTTGTTTTCAAACCTCTAATGTGATTTAGGGTCTTAAATTCTAAGAGAATATATTAGAATACTTTCGATAGAATAATAGTTTTTTGAAACTAAAAAATATAATATTTTAATAAAAAAATTAATATATTTATAAAAATACATAGAGATTTGTAATTTTATTTATTTTTACATTTCTAATAGTTCGAAAAAAAAAACCTAAAAAAATATTTAAACTACTCTACTGAAATTTACTTTTTAAGTTAGTTATATATATAAACTTTAAATTAACATAAAACAAAATATAATAGTACAAATTGATATGATTAGACTTTATCAAGACCATTTCCTATACTATGATAGGAAAATGTATATTTGAAAACAAATATAACTATCTTTTTTATAACTTTTATCCAAAATTACTTTTGGACTTTCTTTCATGACTGACGCAACTATGATATTTTGTTTTTAATTAAAAAATAAATATATAAATTATTTTAAATCTCTCCGGAAATAGGTTGTTTATCTATTTTGTGTCTTTTATACAACTAATTATTAATTCCAGAATTCCCAAACATGTGAATATGGAAGCATCATAATTTGAAGTACATTTTCTTACCATGTTTCATAATTTTTTATTCATTTTCTATATCTTGCTACCACCTTAATATATTTGCATCCACCTTGATTGTATGCTTTTTAATAATTTTACTTCCTCTCGATAGTATGATTTTTAAATAATACAAAATACTCTGATCACTATAGTGGTTTAGAAGTTCTTGCTATATGAAAGAACATCTAATTTCCAAAAAATTGTTTATGGTTGTTTTTCTTTTTAATTAATTATAATTAATGAAAGTGAATTAAAAAAATGAATTTATTTAAAATATATGTGTATATTTTTCAATTATAGCATTTATATAGGAGTTTATTTCGTTATTCAATATTTTATCATTTTCATATTAGAATAATTTTGAGGTCTAAAATAAGTTTTTTAAAGAAAAATAGTAAAATAATAGTTTAAATAATGGAATAAGAGTTATGAAATTTTAAAGGAGAAGAAGGAAAACCACCTTTTTTTAATTGTATTTTTTACTTAAAACCTTATACAATTACTCAAATGCCTTGTGTAGACACTTGTTGGATGAAAATTAAATTCAACATCCAATGAGTACTCACTTTGCATACCTTTGAGTAGACCCACACTGAAAAAATTTAAAAATACACGAAAAACATGTTGAAATAGGTTTTTTTCATGTATTTTCATTTTTTTTTGGTGTGGGTTTATTGGAAAGTATGGAGAGTGTGGAAAGTATGCAGCGTGGGTACTAGTTGGATGTCAAATTTAATTTTGCATCCAATGGATACTTACACTCGGAATTTAAGTAAACATATAAGAAATAAGCTAAAAATACAATTAGAAAAGTAGTTTTCCTTCTTTTTTCCTTAAAAAATATCTATCATTGGGAATGACATCATCATCTTGAATCTTACTAGTCATTTCAAATTTAATTTTATTAGTACATATTTTGTTTTGAGGCTCATTTTGACCTCAAAATTCCCTAATGTTTGTAAAGTAAATTATGCATCGACTGGTGAGCTCTAAGTGGGATAAGATGCAACGGGTCAAGAGGTTTTTAGGTTTATAAGTACTAGAGGTTATAATGAGGAGTATTGAGTAAATATATGAGATATTTTTATTGGAAAAATGTCTTGGGAGGAGGTTCAAAAAATTGATTCAGAGAATTTTAATATCTAATAAAATTAAGGATATTCTTTAAAATTCCACCAATGCTTATGCTATATTATAGGTTCACTAAGTGAAGACCTTATGACTACCGACATAGTCAAACATGAAACCACCCTTCACTTTCTACTCTTTAAATTCTCTTTTTTTCTCATCTAATTTCCCAAAAATTTCTTAATGATGTCTTTTTTTTTTTCAAAATTACTTTACACAAATAAATAACTCTATGATTTGACCATAATTATATATAATATGGAAATTTAAGAAAAGACCTATAACCTTTTGTAAAACAAGTTAAAATATTTTAAACTAACATCATCTCCATAAAAGTTAAATATCAAATAATATTGATATTTCATAGATTGATGTAATTCCCACTCAACAAACTAACCTTCTCAACTAATCTCAAAAAATAAGAAGGATAGAGATATTGAATCATGTTTAGGTTTGGAATTAAAAACTTGGGATTATTATCTATGATGTCAGATTAAACATATTTTCAATCCAATGGTTAAGGATTCCTAAAATAAAAATTATATGTTTTAAAATAAATAATAATAAATAGTACTTAGAAAGCAGTATGGCTCGTTTAACTATTAAAGGAAATGTTTTAGAAATATTTTTTAATTACATCTTACAAAAATAATAATAAATAGTAAGAAGAATTATAAAATAGTAAAAGAAAACCTCACACAATCAATCACCTTGCTACTCTTAGAATTATTACTAATTAATATTAAGATCTAAAAACAATTTTATTTTTATTTAGTCGATTTTAGAAAAAATTTGACATTATGCCAATAGCTTAGACGTAGATAAGAGTGGAAGAAATGTATCACTTTTAATCTCCATGGTATTGTGATTACCCTATATGAAATGTTGATTGCTTTAAAAGATTATAATAAAGAGTGGGTAATGGACATTAAATGTAATATTGGTATCAATTAATTTTTTTAAATCTATAGTAATAAAATTAAAGAATGTTTATTTAAAGAAGATGGATACATTAATATTAACATGGATAGAGTTTTCGTCATCCTTGTTGAAGTTTTCAACAAGAAAAAGTGAAATTGGCATTTGGAAACAACATTCATGATCCCAGTGAAAATTAAGCACCTACAGTAGGGCGGGGCCCACACAAGCTATTTTTAGGTGAATTTCTATTTATAGATGCATGTCTACTTTTATTATCTCTTAATATTAGATGGACATTAAACTGTAATCTATTCTCAACGAGAACTTGAAAATAGTTAACTGAAGTGCCAAATCAGTTCTAGCTAAGTGGATTTCAAGTTAAGAGGTTGGTTGGTGGGACATGCAGGTTGACTTTAGTTGTAACTGAGTGATTCTAGTTGTAACAAAGTTGGAAGTGCAGTGGTGCATGAGTTGTTCAAGTTGTAAATCAGTTTAACTCAGTTAAGTGAGTTAAAGTTAGTTGTGCTAGTTTTAACTGCAGATACGCTAGTGAGAGATCAAGTGAATTAAATATTAATTAATTCACATATAGTGATCTCACATGCAACTGATGTTTTTACTATTATTAACTACATGCATGTCAGATCCAATGGAGACTCAGTTGAGATCTAGGTGAAAGGGAAGTAAACTACCAATTGTGACATTATCCGCTTGCACACATGAAATCACACACACATTGGATGAGCCCATGATATTTATGAAGTCAAGGCAGGTAAGGCATCCATTATTTAGGGTTCTTTACCATCAAGGATTGCGCAGTGGAGACATGCTGTCTAGAGGCAGTAAATTGGTTGTGTATTGACCCAATTTTTGTATGACAGTGTGAGACAATTAACCAATGTATTGAGAGCTTTTGTGATTAGAGTTTTGTATGATTGTTTCATGATACATGATATAATGTACAATAGAAGATAATGGGGTTTGTAGCTGTAAGCTTTCCTTGGGAAATTATCTGTGTTGTGTGTGATTGATCTTTCTTCATGATATTGTAATTGGCGATTGTGTTTTTAATTCCACAAATATTTCTAGAAGCGATTCAGTATTTAACTTTAGCATATTTTTAGATCAAGTGAATCCAATATATACATGCATATTTCATAATTTCTACATGGTATCGGATATGTGTTATAAATTTTCTACATGGTATGACAGCAGGAATTATTTGGGTGCGCGAGTTTGCAGAGAATATCTGAAAATTTTGATGCAAAATTTTCGAAAAAAAATAGTATATTTGGATTCCTTGCGAAAAAATGCCTAAATTGAAAAAATAAATCGGTTGAATCGGAGCTCAGATGACGGAGATATCGTCGATTTAAAATCAGCTCTTTTGTTAGAAAATTTTGCGATGGTGGGACAATTACAATGTGCGCGAGTTGGTGAAGGAAAATTTTTCCTTCGACACAAAGCAACATGACAAACCAAGAAGATTGGGATTCGATTTAAGAATCCTTATAGACTTGATGTAGATGTGATTTCTACAAAGCTTCATACCATTGGGAAGTGTGATAAAGTCATGCAATTGACCCTTGAGAGGGAGCTGGATTTGCATGCAGGTAAGAGTGAACCTCAAGATGTGGAGCAGCCACGTGCGGAGGATCATGGAGTGGGAGCAACCACTCATGCAGAGAAATTTTGAGCCAGATGGGTAGAGGGAGTGCATGCAACTATACCACTAGGTGAGAGGTGGGGCGACATGCATGAATAATCCTAAGAAGAAATTTTGGGCAGGATTCATTGAGATGGTGTGGATCTCATGAATCGATCCTAGCTACAAGGAGCCCACAAAGAAGCAGTAGTGGGATCAGTTAGATTGATGCAGTTAGATGTCAGAAGGACATGAGATCAAAGTGACAGTGTCAGATACTAGAGCGCAGTCCAGAGTTAGCAGCAAGTGCAGAGTGCATGGATGTAGTATCAACAACACAGAGGATCCAGTATATATGTGTAAGTAGCTAGAATTAAGTTAGAAGACTTTGATGACAGAAGCATTATACTGATTCAGTTGTTTGGAGGCTATTCAATTTCGGAAGTGTTACATGCAAAGGTTGCATGTGCGATAAACACTAGCAAAGTGTTGCATGTGCGAGAAACACTAGAGAAGTGTTGCATGCATGAGTCGCATGTCGCATGCATGGAGTTGCATGTCGCATGCAAGGAAATTCCTTTCTTGTTGAGAGGGAGTGAAGAAGTTTGCAACAAGAAACAGTGAAATTGGAATCCGGAAACAACATCCATGATCCTAGTGAAAACTAAGCACCTACACTAGGGTGGGGCCCACACAGACTATTTTTAGGTGAATGTCTATTTATAGATGTTTGTCTATTTTTATTATCCCTTAATATTATATGGACATTAAACTATAATCTATTCTCAATGAGAACTTAAAAATAGCTAACTAAAGTGCCAAATCAGTTAGCTAAGTGAATTTCGAGTTAAGAGGTTGGTTGGTGGGTCATGTAGGTTGAATTTAGTTGTAACTGAGTGATTCTAGTTGTAACAGAGTTGGAAGTGCAGTGGTGTATGAGTCAAGCAAGTTGTAAATCAATTTAACTCAGTTAAGTGAGTTAAAGTCAGTTGTGCTAGTTGTAACTGTAGATACACTAGTGAGAGATCAAGTGAATTAAATATTAATTAATTAACATATAGTGACCTCACATGCAACTAATGTTTTTACTATTATTAACTGCATGCATGTCAGATCCAGTGGAGACCCAGTTGAGTTCTAGGTGAAAGGGAAGTAAAATATCAGTTGTGACATTATCTGCTTGCACACATGCAAGCACACACACATTGGATGAGCCCATGATATTTACGCAGTCAAGGCAGGCAAGGCATCCATTATTCAGGTTTCTTTACCATCATGGATTGCATAGTGGAGGCAGGCTGTCTGGAGGTAGTAAATTGGTTGTGTATTGGCCCAATTTTCGTATGACAGTGTGAGACAATTAGCTGATGTACTGAGAACTCTTGTGATTATAGTTTTGTATGTAATTGTTTCATGATCCATGATATAATATAAAATAGAAGGTAGTGGGGTTTTCAGTTGTAAGCTTTCTCTGGAAAAATATCTGTGTTGTGTGTGATTGATCTTTCTTCATTATATTGTAATTGGTGATTGTGCTTTTAATTCCGCAAAGATTTGTAGAAGCGATTCAGTATTTAACTTTAGCATATTGTTAGATAGGGTGAATCCAAGATATACATGCATATTGTATAATTTCTATAATCCTTTTCATGTTGATGTGTTGTTTTTGTTATAAAAATTATCAAATATATTTACAAACAACTCAAACTCCTCTAATAATTCTATAAAAATTATAAACTCATTATAAATATTTAAAATATAATATTATAATAATAAAATAATAAAAGTATTATTTATTTTTTGATGCAGGAGTATTTACAAATCAAGTTTCTCTTTGACTTTCTTAGGTAAAAACCCATTTAGTTTGGGTGTTGGTTTCTTAATTTATTTTCAAGGGAATTTGTATTCTCAAAGTCATTTGATTTTGTAATAATTAAATTGGATATAGTCTAAAAGAATTTGAATTTGTTAAGAGGTTATGTGGAGTGTCATTTTAGTTCTATGTTTAAGGAATAAATTAGACAAATTTGAGATTTGGTTAGAGAAAGTAGAAATTAGTTATGTGTTGTTAGATTTGAGTAAGGAATTTCTTAAAAGAATTCCATGATGTAATAATCACGTTTTTCAAAGAGGAGTGAGAGTTGAAGAGATCTAGAGATCTGTAAAGTTACTATGCAGGTTTGTAAATGATTATTATCCCTTTAATCAGAATTCAAGATTTAGTATCGAGTTCTCCATGTGTGTAATATAAATTTTGCATTATAATATTTATTTAGAAAGATCACAGAATTGAGGAAATGTTTGGTAACTAGTGCAAATACCCACAGAGCTACACTTAGTCGATTTCAAAGTTTTAGTCTCTGTCTATTGACGACGATGAGAAATTTCCCTTTAAAACTCATTTTTCTCTACATTTCGACCATCGACCATCGAAGTATTTAAATATCTCATATATATTGGAAATCAACCATTTGAGAACAATCCACTAACATTAAATTAACTAATGTAACTAGAGACCAAAAATAAATCGTCGTTTGTCAACCTGTTTGCTACCATAGTGAGACAAGGTAGAAAAAAGAGTTGTGAAACATAGCGATGAGTGTCGAGTGGGGTCTATTAATTGTTGGAGCTAATAGACAAAAACAAGGTGATCCAGATTTATGCAGGAATGAAATAGAATACACATATAACCATAAATACAAAGATGCAACAGAAATAACACTTCATTTCATTAATATCAAAGAACTGAAATTTGCTTACAGACAGAATGGAAATAAACTAGCTAGGGCGTTGGTAGTTTATCTCTGAGAAGAGATGTGGCGGCTATAGGCCTCTGAAATATGTGTTAAAATGAGGCTCGAAGGCCGATATATTATTGAGAAATAATGGAAAACCCTAAACATCCAAAAACCTAACCCTAGGAGATGAAACACCAGAATATGGGCCTCGTCAGGGTAAATTAGTACATCAATTTCCCGGGGTCGTAACTTTGGCATATTATCTCTGCTTGATGCACATGATACATCATTAGAAAGATCTATTTGAGGAATATAAATGCTAACCACGAATGTAGATTCCAAAATGAAATCAGATTCATCGGAAAAACAATTCCCAAAAAAATTCGTTTAGGGCCTCAAAACGGCTCTGGAAGTTCAGGACCCGAAAAAATGCTAAAAATAGTAAGTTGTGCCGAAACTGAAAAACTAAAAGAGACAATGATGGGGCCCCAAGTGGAATAGGCAGGTGGCCACCAATATCCACCTGGATCATTCCTCCCCCCTTAGGAAGCAATTTTCCCCATTGCATCGAGTTCCTCCATGAGATGAGGAAACTTCTGCTGAACTTGGTCCCTGGTGAACCACTTGCCTTGGTGCAGGAGTTGGCCAGCTTTGACAAACCGATACAGTTGGATCTTCTGTTGGAAAGTGTTCTTGATTTGCATGTCCATGATACAATCTGTGTTGGCATGTTCCATGTAGTCTGGGTTTAACTCTGTCGGTGTGAATTGTTCTGCAATGTCAGAGGTGTCCAATAGAGGTGGGAAGTAGGGACGAAGGCAGTCCACATTGAATACTAGGTGCAAGCCAAGGAATGGTGGAATACTAAGCTCGAAGGAATTGTTCCCTACAACCTTGGTGATGGTGTACGACCCATATCGGAGTGGGTGAAGCTTACGGTGGGGTCCAGTGACGTGCTCTTTTTACAAATGTAGCCAAAATTTGTCGCCCACCTGGAAGTTGTGTGGCACCCAATTTTGATCATGTCGTTGCTTGTACTTAGCATTAGATCTGTCCAATATTTCATGAACCTATTGGCGGATGTGCTGAATGCGCTTGATGAAGTTGTTTTCTTTGTGAGCTTCAGACTGGACATGAGCCAAATCGGCCTAAGTAGCAGCAAATGGCATGACTATGTCAATGGGACATAGTGGTTGGAATCCCAAGCCCACCTAAAAGGGGCTGTGGCCAGTTGAGTTGTGGAGAGCCCGGTTATAATTGTTCTGTACATAAGGGAGGATCTCCTCCCATGTGCGTGGATTCTTTGAATTGTACATGCGTAGAATGTGTATAATCATCCTATTGATGACCTTTGTTTGGCCATCAGTTTGGGGATGGAAAGTTGTGGAATTGGTGAGCTTGGTGTCCAGCATTGATTAGAGGTTGGACCAAAATGTGTTGAGGAACCTGCTATCCCAATCTGAGATGATAGACTCTGGGATCCCAAAGTGCACCCACACTCGTTCAAAGAAGAGTTTTGCAGTGGCTTCTATTGTGATATTCTTCTTGCAGGCCGCCATAATGGTCATCTTCAAGAATTTGTTGACGACCACAAAAACACAATCTTTTCCATGCTTAGTAGAAGGAAGGCCCAACATGTAATCCATGGAGATGGATTCCCAAGGTCAACTAAGGGTAGGTAGAGGAGTATAGAGGCCTTGCTCCTTGATGGTCGGTTTGGAAATGGTGCAAGAAGTACATGATCTGATGTACTTCCTGACATCTTGTCAAAGGTTTGGCCAATAGATATACTTTTGCAGTACTGCCACTGTTTTCTTGACCCCGAAATGCCCAGTGAGTCGACTGTAGTGTGCTTCCCATATCATCCTTGCACACTCGCTTGAAGGAACACAAAGGTCTCCCAGGTGACATAACAATGCATCTTAGAGGTGAAATTTTGGAACTTGCGTACCCCCTAAGAGTGCCTTGTATGTGTGACCCAATTCTGGATTTCTCTTATAGAGAAGTGGCCAATCAGAAGTCTCGTGCCCATAAGAGTTGAGAACGGTGGTTAGCACCATGATCGGTGGTCGACTGAGTCAGTCTCCAACATTATTGGTGCTACCCTTCTTGTACTTGATATTCAAATGAAATTGTTGCAGATATGTGGACCACTTCTGATGGCGATCGTTTCACAACTTCCCTTGTGTCTGTATGAACTGAAAGGTTCGGTGGTCTGTGTGGATGATTGTTTCCTTCCCCGAAATCTAATGCTTCCATTGTCAACAAGCCTGCACGATGGAATGCATTTCTTTGTCATAAGTGGGATACTTGTGGACTGTGTCTGACAATGTCTCACTATGATATGCCACTGGATGCCCCTGTTGAGTAAGAAATATCCCAATAGCATAGTCAGAGGCATCCGTCTTGATCTCAAATGGTTGTTGCAAGTCTGGTAATGTGAGCACTGGGGTGGAACAAAGGTGATGTTTCAATTCTATGAATGCCTTCTGTTGAGATTCCGACCAAAATAATTTTTCTTTCGCTCCTCGCTTGGTGACTTAACTCAAGGGCCAAGTGATATGAGATAATCCCAACACGAACTTGCAGTAGAAATTAGCAAGACCCTAGAAAGATGCGAAGCTTTTTTAGAGTTGTTGGGGCTGGCCAATCTTGAATGACTTGGATCTTGGTTGGATCCACATGCACCCCCGTTTCATCAATAATGTATCCCAGATATTGAACCTGGGTCATGCCAAAAGTGCACTTCTCCAAATTGGCACACAACTTGTGTTGTCGCAGTGTTTGGAGGACTTGTCAGATGTGGTGGAGGTGCTCTTCCCAATTCTAGCTAAAGATCAGAATGTCATCCAAGTACACCACTACAAATGAGTTAGTAAATGGCCACAAGATGTCGTTCATCAACCTCATGAAAGTTATGGGAGAATTTGTTAACTCGAAAGGCATGAACAACCATTCGAAAAGGCCCTCCTCGGCTTTGAAGGCAGTCTTCCACGCATCAAAGGGTTCGATTGGTACCTGGTGATACTCAGACTTCAAGTCAATCTTGCTAAAATATTTTTCCCCTTTGAGTTGGTCCAAAAGGTCATCAATCCATGGGATCAGGTACCTATTCCAGACAATGATCTTGTTCAGCGCCCGATAGTCAATACAAAGTCTCCAAGTTCCATCCTTCTTCTGTACCAACAAGATCGAGCTCCCAAAGGGTGATGAATTCGGCTGGATGTGACCTTTCTATAGCAGCTCCTAAATCTGCCTCTTGATTTCATCGTTCTCCATAACAGAATGCTGATAGATCAGTCCATTGTGTAGTGGTGCACCTAGGGTCAAATCAATGGGGTGCTTGACCTGATAGTGCAGAGGCACCCCTGTGGGTGAGGTGAACATGTCCCTGTACTCCTCCACAACCTTGTCCATTTTTTTTGTGTGCAGAGGAGCCTTGTCTATAGGTCGTGGCCACGATATTCTTGTTGCCATGGGGGCGGATCATCAAGAAATTTTTTTTCCTGGTTTTGGAAATGAGCTTACTGCATTGTTTTGCAGTAACCAAATAGATAGCAGTAGGTGGTGCTAGCTCTGGTATCCTGTACAACTTATTTCCCAAAGTAACAATAACAGCGCGAGGTTGGGACTCATAAACATCATATCGCTTCCACTAGTATGGTTGGCCTAATAATACATCACAAACATCAAGAGGAGCAATGTCACATAATACCCCATCCGTGAAGGGCTTCATGTTGTAGGGAAGCTAGCACTGCTGGCTGATGCGGAGATCCCATCCTTGGTGAAGCCAACCGATGGTGTATGGTTGTGGGTGTGCTGTGGTCGGCAAGTCCAACCGCTTCACGAAGTCTTCTGAAATGAGGTTCTTTTGGCTCCAATTTTTTACAGTGAACTGTAGCGGGGAACCCTTTACCCACATCTGGGAGTGGAAGACATGATCCTCCTCCTCTGGATCTTCTGGTTCCTCCTTCTGGAGCTTCGCAGTGGAAACAATGGCGTTGGGCTCCACATCAATAATCTATCTCCCTTTGTCATTCCCCTTGTCAGGTTCTGATTCAGATTCAGAGCATGCATCTGATTCATAAGTCCTAATCTCGGCCACCAGTGATTGCTTGGCCCAACACTCACTTGTGTTGTGAGTGGAGCTCTTATGGAACTCACACCGCTTTCCCATGTCCTTCTTTGGCTTCGCAGTGTTGTTCTTTTCTTGTATCTTTGACAGGTTGTCTTGGGCCACCATTCCTTGGCTTTGTTCTTTATTCTGTGGTTTGGGGGCACCTTTCCCTTGCTTTTGATTCACAAATCCAAAGTCTCGCTTCTTCTGTTTGAATTTTTGTTCAATCTTGGCAGTGTACCGGTATGTCGTACCAAGCGAGGAGATGTCAAGGAACTCCATTTCCTCCTGAATATAGCTGTGAGAACAACTATGATACTTTAGCACCAAATGTTTTTCTGAATCTTTGATACCCAACTTTGTGCGCAAGGTATGGAACAGATTCATCAGCTCATGCACATCTTGATCCCTTTGTTGCTGCAGCATGGTACATTGTATGTACTTGTCCTCATAGCTCCCCATGGGATAGTATTATTCCTTGATGGCGTCTCGGAAAGAATTCCAAGTGGGTACAGCTGATAACATAGAGGGTTTTGTCTCATCCTTTTTCTCACAGTATGTTTCCCAACAGTCCTTGACATGGGGGGTAGCTTTGAGGAGTGAAAAAATAATCTTCTCCCGGTCAGAAAAGTCATGAACCGAGAAATATCCTTCTAATAGATTCAACCATATATCTACGACATATTAATCTATTTGACCCTCAAATATAGGAATGTCAAATTTTACTTGTACCTTAAAGGGAGTCGCGCCTCCAGAGTGGCTTTTGGATATAGATGCGCCGCTGGTGGGTAGCCATTGAAGGATCTGGGCAAAGTTATCCATCATCGCGTTTCTTTGTTTTTTGAGGGGCTCCTTGAGAAATATTTTGATAGGATATCCTACTCCCTCATCTTTCTTTTCGTCCCCCATGGGCACCCATCGGGGTTTGCGAGGCTGATCTTGCAAAGGTTCAACCAGATCGAGCCCTAACTCCTTATTCCCCGACCTCGTTGGGGACATGTAAAGAAGGATCGAGAAAAAAGAAGACCACTCTAATACCACTGATCCGGATTTATGCAGGAACGCAATAGAATACACATATAACCATAAATACAAAGATGCAGCAGAAATAACACTTCATTTCATTAATATCAAAGAACTGAAATTTGCTTACAAAAAGAATGGAAATAAACTAGCTAAGGCGCTGGTAGGTTATCTCTTAGAAGAGATGTGGTGGCTATAGGCCTCCAAAATATGTGTTACAATGAGGCTCGAAGGCCTATATATTATTGAGAAACAATGGAAAATCCTAAACATCCAAAAACCTAACCCTAGGAGATGAAACGCCAAAATATGGGCCTCGTTGGGGTAAATTTGTACATCAATTTCCCGAGGTCGTAACTTTGGCATACTATCTCCATTTGAAACATATGATACACCATTATAAAGATCTATCCGAGTACTACAACTATTGAATGTGAATGTAGATTCTAAAATGGAATCAGATTCACTGGAAAACAATGCCCAAAAAACTTCGTTTAGGGCCTCAAAATGGCTCCGGAAGTTCAAGACCCAAAAGATAGATATGCTTTAGGTCTCCAATTAAGGCATGTTAAAGGCATGTTAAAGTCAACAAGAGCATGAAAGATGGACATGCTTTAGGTTTCCAATTAAAAGGTTGACGACCTCACTCACGACATCCATGATTTCGTGCGAAACGTCCAAAATGTTTTTATGCAAATATTAATTTTTTAACGCTTTGGATGAACGAAGTTGGATGGTATTCATTTCAAAAATAAAAGTCCAAATTCATTCAAAAAGGGAAGAAGTATATCATTAAAGTTTTTTTTTTTTTTTGATTTTTAAAGTGCATTTTTTTTTCTTATTAAAAGAGAATTAAAAAAGGGCTTTATTTGAAAGAGAATTTAGGGCCTTGCAAAGGTGAACCGATTTTCAAAAAAAAAAAAATTATGTTTTGTTAAGCATGACAGTGTTTTGGGTTAAAAAATATCCCTTTGTGTACATGGATCTAGTGAATATTGTTCCTTACGGGGGCACATATTGAAAATATTTTTTTGGGGGGAGATATGGAAGGAAGCCTCATGCAATAAGGAAGCAACCATAAGATAGAAGAAAGACAACATTCATGGGTTGCAAAGCAAGATTGAAGGTGATTAAAATAAGAAATCAACAAGAAAAGCCAAAGAATTTTGAAGAGATCATAGAGGTTCTCGTTGCAACTGATGAATCTACAAGACAATTGATGAATTAGAACAAGTAAAGGATGCATGGATCAGGATGGATCTGGTAGCACTGTTAAAATTTACAGTTAAAAATTTTGATTTCTAGGTTTTCAAAACACAAAATTATCTTCGATATAAAGTGTTAATTAAGTACTGGTCTAATAACCCATATGATGAAGTATGTGATGCTTTAGTATTGGATTTTATCAAAAATACATTAGATAATAAGTTCTTGTACAAGGTAGCAAAAGCTACATCTTCCTAGGAATCATGGAAGACCTTGGAAGGAGAGTTCGGTACAAAGTAAGGTGACATAAAACGACAAATTTTGTCACAATATTCTGAAGAATCAATAGCGAAATAAGTCATAGGTATGAGAGTAGATGAGCAAGACTCTCAGAGGACAACAAAGCTTGGAGAATCCCACTCAAAAGTGGATGATGGTCATGAAGACTATAAAAGCGAAACCCATTATGTAGACATGCATATGGCTAAAGAAGAAGCAACAAAGATTGTAGAGAGAGAATTTTAAGCCTCTATGTGAAACCGAGCAAGAGCATATAAATGATAAAGAATTCCACTATAACGTGAATGGTGAATATGATGGTGAATCCCACTGTGATAAGACACATGTGGATGATGACAACAAAGTGAGATTCGCCTTTGAAAGGCCTTAAATTCACGTACATTAAGGGATTTTTCCAAACCCAAAACACTGTCATGCTTGACAAACCATAATATTTGTTTTTTTTTTAAAATTGATTCACCTTTGCAAAACCCTAAATTCTCTTTCCAATAAAAACCCTTTTTTTAATTCTCTTTTAATAAGAAACAAAAAAACACTTTAAAAATCCCAAAAAAAAACTTTAATGATATACTTCTTCCCTTTTTGAATGGGGTTTGACTTTTATTTTTGAAATGAACCCTTTTCAAATAAGTCCTTAAAAAAATACCATCCAACTTCGTTCATCCAAATCATTAAAAAATTAACATATGCATAAAAACATTTTGGACGTTTCACACGAAATCATGGATGTCGTGAGTGAGTTTGTAGACCATTTAATTGGAGATCCGAAGCATATCTTTCTTTCATGCTCTTGTTGACTTTAATGTGCCTTCACTAAATTGAATTTGTGCTCCAGTTATAACAATAACACAACTTTCCTAGGATGTGTTAGTTGTTCTCCCTCATGAAAAAAAAATGATTTTTTTTTTTTTTACTTTCAACTTTGTTGATATTTAATTTTCGGGATTAGGAAATCTTATGTAAATATTATAAATAGAGAAATAAAAAAAGCTAGAAGACAAAAAGAAATATTGGGAGATGAAACCCATTAGTCTCCATCTCTTTGTGTATATTCATATCCTCTATTAATGCAAAACAAAAAATTATTCATGGAGTTACTCCTAGCTTGACATTGTATAAGATATAGCTCCTAAAATGATTTTTTTTTGCCATTGTAACTCCATTTCCTACCATTAAAACACTTCTCTACCCTTTTTCCGCTCAGATTTATTTTCAAATTCCATCTTTTAATTTCCTTCTCTCCTATCATGCCACTATCCTTTCTTTGATGGCATCTCCATCTTCACTGATTGTGTTAAATTATTTTTGTAACCATTGGATTTTTTCTTAAGGATTGTGAGCGTTGAGACATTGCAAAATATGAGTTAAACTCCATTGAACCCTAGAAATTGTAGAAATTATATACAATATGCATGTATATATCCGAACTCTCCTGATCTAACAATATTTAGCTTCTTGCTAAATACAAAATCCTTCCACTATAATTCTTGCGGAAATTTAATCAACAATTGCAAAACACATGAAGCAATAAAAACACACATAACGTAGTTGTTTAACAGGAAATCCTGAAGCTAAAAACCCCAAATATCATATATTATGTATCATGGAGATCACGTAACAATCTCATACAAAGCTTAGTACATCAAGCTCTCAGTACAATACAATCGTCACACACTATCATGAAGAAATCTGCAAATCCATGCATTGATTTCTACCTCCTGATAACCTGCCTCCAATATGCAATCCAAGCTAATTACAAAGACCAATTCGATGCAATCCCACTCACCTTGATTGCGTAAATCTCATTGGCATCTCCAATGTATATGTAAATGCAATCAATGCATCACTAGTAGTCACAACGGATAGTCCATCTCACCCTTTCACCTACCTCTCTATTGGGACTCCACTGGAATTGAAATGCATTGTAGTTAACTGTTGTATTTGTTCAGTTGATTAGTGAGTTATTATTTGTGAATTAATTAACTAATTAATTCACTCCACTCTCACTAGTGTATCATTCAGTTAGACTAGACACAACTAGATCAACTGAGTTTAACTCTATTAACTGAGTTTAACTGAATAACAACTCTCATAACTACTCTTCCAACTCTATCATAACTTTTCCACTTTAGTTCTAACTGAGTCCTCCATGCATGAGTCACCAACCACCCTAGGAATTGCGTAATTCCTTCAGCCCACTAATTTTCCAAATCTATTCATTGAAATAAAGTGCTCCAAGAGAATAAGTTGATATTTATTGTCTGATTATTATTAAGGGCTAATAATAATCGACATGCATCTATTTTTAGATCGACGATCTATAAATAGACTTCGAACAATCTTCTAAAAATATAATTTCATCTATTTTTCAAATTTGACCAACCATCTAGAAATAACATCCTGCAACTTATAGAATATACTCACCATGTCTAAAAATATACATACACCTAAAAATAGCCTGTGTGGGCCGCACCTAGTGTTAGGTCTCTGTAATAAGCAAGATTGGCAAAAATTCCGATCACAGATTTAACATCATTTCAACCAACTTTGGGATTTTAGGATCTAGCCCTCCTGAATCCGGAGAGGGATCTCTCCAATATGTACAAAGATGGATTTGTCTTTGAAGTTTAGGATAATGATATTAGGCTAGTTATGACCAAGGGTTTTTTTTGCTTTGGTTGGACAAAGATAAATGAAGGTGAAGGAAGTCTAAATGAAGGGTGAAGATGAATGAAAGCGAAAATTGATTCAGCTAAGAAGATAGGCAAGAAACAACTTCAATCCATTGGGCTATGGAGTCATAGTAGGGTTTTAATTGGAGTAGCAAGAGGCAAGAGTGGTCCATGGGGCAAGTCATCTATGTCTAAGGATCTCTTTAAAGTTTGATTTATGGAATGGAGTGATACATCAAGAAGGGGAAATAAACAGATGCAGAACAAAGAGCGGCCTAGGATCTGATAAGTACTTTTAAACCAATCAGCCTTTGACAAACACTTAAGAAGGACATGAAAGTAGACTCTGATCTAGGAAGTACTTTTAAACTAGCCAGCCTTTGACACACTTTCAATAGAAAACATACAAAACAAGGGGAAACACAAAGATAACACAGAGTGGTCTAAGATCTGGTAAGTGCTTCTAAACTAGCTAGCTTTTAACACATTCCAAGGGAAACAATCAGACAGTTATGCAGACAAGTCTGGGACTAGGGCTAACCATATCTTCCAGCTTTCATCTCTACTTAACTAATACTGAACATAACATTCAAGACTAATATTCAGCTAAACAATCAGATGAGGGAACACCAACATTCCTATGCTCAAACTGAATCAAATCATTCTCAAATAACACAGATTGGAAGAAAACATTCAAATAAAGATTTCTCAGCCAGAGAAGGTTACTGATATACAGTTGGTCCTAACCCTGTTTAAACTGTTCTTTATAGTGGAAAATGAAACAAAATGAAAACATAAATAAAACAAGTTACAAGGAGAATAACATCACCGTCAACATAGATCAGGATCCCATAAATCAGCTTGTATTGATGCTCCAAACCAGTTACAATCTTTAAGTCCAATGGTTCTTTACAGCTTCAGGCTTCTCAGCTCAACTTAGGTATTTTCTCTTACAAACAGAGCTTACAGCAGCTTCAGAAAACTATTTACATGCTACAGATATGCAGTGACCAACAGTTTCTCATCTTCTATAGAAATATTTATAGAAGAATGAGGAGAAAAGATCTGAGGAAAGATCTCTCAGGACAATTAATACAGGGTGATGACTTCTCAGCCTTTTGAGGGGCTCGATGGAGAAGCTTACAGGTGTTTCACCGTATTAACTAATTTACAATTAATATCAAAGCTCGGTGTGAGCTTTATTTGACTTTGAGGCTCCGTGTACGTTTGGAGTAACTTCTGCAGATAGTTCTGCATTTATTTCCTGGCAGAAATAACTCCCTGGCTGTGCTGGAGGCGAAATATCTGTTTCTGCAATAAGTTCAGCTTCTGTTCGAAGGCTTTGAGACAACAGGTGGCTTTTATGGTAGCTGAGGAATCAATGCGCCTCAAGTATGGTGGTGGAGGTCCTTTCTGTCTGATAAACAATTTAGGTTTTCTTTAAATCGTGTTTTTAAATCGGGGATTAGGCTTTTGATAACAGTCTTAGCCGTAATCCCCATAAAACTGTCTTCAATCCTCTGTACTGGCACATTTCTGGTCTTCTACAGTTGATACTCTTTGACTGTGCCGGATTCTTGGCGCTTCACTGTTACATAGGGCTGCGCAGAGTTATACGGCATCAATGCCTCATGAAACACTGATGAAAACGTGAATTTGACACCTGCGAAATGATTTCCTTGGATAAATCGAAGGAGGGAGGGTCGTCACCCTCATCTTTCGAATTTCATCTGAATATAGCGAAAAACGTTAAACCCTGCGAAATACAAACAAAAGTTATGAAATCTTGCGTTTATAGGTTAAACTGCTTTGGAGGATGTGCGGAGGAAGCAGTTCCGTTGGATGGCATCATCCAACGGTCGGGATTAATTGGAGAAATCATAGAATGGTGGAAAAAGATAAAATATAAGCCGTCGATCGCGCAAGATCGACGGTTTGGAGAAGGCAGTAGAAAAACCTTTGTAAATAATACAATATGACGTTTTTTAATTTTACAAAGGAAAAAGGCGCATTTTATATGAGCGGCGAGGGGATCGTATGGTGGGCCCGGCGGGACTGATCACAAATCGCAAAAGTGGAAAACACGATGGCGGATTATGCGATGGAGAGAAAATGCGATATTACGATTATGCGATGGGCGGAAACTGCGATGGATCACATCGCAAATATTTGTGATGGCTCTTTGGAGGAAAACTGAAAATTGCGATCTGCGATGGATCGCAGCGAAAATATTTGCAATGGCTGATTTATGCAACGAAGAGAAAATGCGATATTTGCGATTTGCGAGGAGTGCTGGGGAAAAATGCGATTGGAGCGGTCGCATCGCAAATATTTGCGATGCGATCAGATCACATCGCAAATATTTGCGATGGATCAAACTGTTTAAACAACGAAACGTGCGATTTGCGATATGCGATCGGGCGGAACGATCGCATCGCAAGTTTTTGCGATGAGTTAATTGAACAAACCATGGAAAATGCGATAATGCGAGATTGCGATTTGCGATAAGCGGTGGGCCATATATTATATGATATGAACTTTATAATAAAGTTTATATAATAACGTATGGCGGGGTATGAAAAAGGGGAAGTGGTTAGAAGGGTAGGGCTTTATAACATAAAGTATTTATTATAAAGTCCTGTGGGTTATTTGAGGGGTTTCGGTAAAGCTAAAGAATGAGTCTTCAACCTTAATAAGAGTGATTTTCATGAAGGGGAGAAAATGAATCACGAAAACAAAGGGGATTTTACGAAGAAAAAGGGGAGCATATGAAGGTTAGTTTTGAGTGGGAGAAGGGCAAAAATGATGGTTCTTTAGCAGTCTCTCCTTATGAAATTAGCAGAATTTCAGAGTATGAAATGGAAATAGGTTAATGAAGATTTCGGTCAGAGGCATGAGGCCTTCAAGGAGTCTTCAAGAGCCAACAATTTTTAGTGATAAAATTTGTTCCTTGGAGGCTCAAAAAGTCTTAGCCACCTTTTGGTATAACAAAATATTATAGGTGGCTAACACCTAGTTTAGGTGATTATTTTCCAACTAGGATCAAGGATGATGTTTCAGGATGCCTCCTTCACTATTTCTTGTTGCAAACTTCAACACTCCCTCTCAACAAGAAAGGATTGTCTTTGCATGCGCCCTACAACTCCATGCATCCGCCCTGCAATTCTTGTATGCAACACTTCCGAAATTGAATAGCCTCCAAATAACTAAATCAGTATAATGCATGTGTCATCAAAGTCTTTGACTTATGCTTAGCTATTGCACATGTCTTTAGGAACCACTGCATTGTTGAACTCTATAACCATGCACTCTGCACTTGCTGTCAACTCTGAACTGCGCTCCAGTATTTGACACTGTCACTTTGATTTTCCTGCATCAATCCAACTAATCATGCTACTGCTACTCTATGGGCACCTCGTAGCCAGGTTCAATTCATGATATCCACACCATCTCAATGAATCTTGTCCAGAAATCTCTTCTTAGGATTACTCATGCATGTCGCCCCACCTCTCACCTGGTGGTATAGTTGCATGCACTCCCTCTGCCCTTCTGGCACGAAATTTCTTTACATGAGTGGTTGCTCCCACTCCATGATCCTCATATTGTGGTTGCTCCAGATCCCGAGGTTCACTCTTACCTGCATGCAAATCCTGCTCCCTCTCAAGCTTCAATTGCATGGGTTTCTCGCACTTCCAAACAGTAGGAAGCTTAGTAGAAATCCCATCTACTTTAAGTCTGTAGAGGTTCTTAGCTCAAATCGCAACCTTCTTGGCTTGCCCCATGGCTTTGAGTCTAAGGAACACCTTTCCTTTTCCAACTCGCGCACATTGTAATTGTCCTGCCATTGCGAAATTTTCTAACAAAAGAGTTGATTTTAAATCGACGATATCTCCCTCATCCAAGCTCTGATTCTACCAATTTTTTTTTTTTCAATTTGGGTATTTTTTTGCAAGGAATCCAAATATGCTATTTGTTTTTGAAAATTTTGCTTCCAAATTTTCATATATTCTCTGCAAACTCGCGCACCCAAATAATTCCTACTCTCATACCATGTAGAAAATTTATAACACAACTTCGATACCATGTAGAAATTATATACAATATGCATGCATATATCCAGACTCTCCTGATCTAACAATATTTATCTTCTTTCTAAATACAAAATCCTTCCATTATAATTATTGCGGAAATTTAATCAACAATTGCAAAACACAGGAAGAAATAAAAACACAAATAAACATGATAATTATGGGGTGTTTCTGTGTACCCCACAAATATCCCAACTTCTGTAGTCGGCTCCAGCTTCTTCCTGGCATCCTTTGTCACATGAATGTAAACAAATGAGCCAAAAATCTTCAAATGAGAAATATCAGGCTTCTTACCAGTAAACGCTTCTTCAGGTGTACTCATGCCAAGTACTCTATGAGGACAACGATTTTGCACATAAACCGCAGTGTTGCATGCTTCCGTCCACAAGTGCATCGGTAGGCCCTGGTCATGCAACATAGCTCATGCAGCACCCACGATCGTTCTGTTCTTTCTCTCTACGACCCCATTCTATTGTGGGTTATGAGATGCTATGAGTTCTCTTTGAATTCCTTATTTGCTACATAAGTCTTTGAATTCACCCGAGATATATTCACCACCATTATCGCTCCATAGAGCTTTCACTTGCTTCCCCGACTCCTTCTCCACCAATTCTTTAAACTCACAGAACTTTGAGAATGTTTCACTCTTCTTTTGCATGAAGAAGATCCAACATCTACGAGAATATTCATCAACAAAAATAACATAATACCTGTGTTTTGCTATTGAAGCAACCAAGAAAGGTCCACACACGTCTGTGTGAATTCTCTCCAGGATCACTGAAGCACGGTTCTCCTTCTCATGAAAGGTGGTCTTCACAAAATTACCCATGGTACATCCCTTGCACTAATCTGACTGCGCAAGAGTACCCTTGGGAAGTCCAGTAGAAATCTACTGCAAAATATTCAAAGCGCCATGGTGAAGATGGCTCAATCTCCTGTGCCATAATTCACCCTCATCCCGACTCACCATTTCTTCTGCTTTCCCATCATTGCATCACAGACATCTACCTCTAGCTTGTAGAAATTCTTAATTTGAACCCCTATCTTCTTGGTTTGACCCGTTGTTTTATGTCGAAGGAAGGTTTTTTCCTCACTGAAAGCAACATCATAACCTTTGTATTCCAACATTGTGACCAAGACCAAGTTCTTCTTCAGACCTGGAACATGCATAACATCCTTCAACAAAAATGGATTACCGGACTCCCTCTCAAAGGTAATGGTCCCAATGCCAGTCGCACTGTACCGACCATTGTCACCCATCTCTATATGCATCTGGAGGTCCTTCTCCTCCAAGTCACTAAACAACTCCTTGTCTCTTGTCATATGGAAAGATGCACCACTATCAAGATACCACATCGATCCCATTGTGCTTGAAACCAAGCATGCGATCAAAGAGAAATCAAGTTCAAATTGCGAGGCTAAGGCCTCTCCAACTGCAGCTCCGACAACTTCTTGTTCTTCTTCTTCTGTGGGTAGTTAGTGGTGAAATGCCCATGTTTGTGACAGTGAAAACACTTCACTTTGGACAAATCCTGCTTCTTGCCTTTAGCTTCGGATTTTGAAGGAAATTTCTTCCCCTTCCCTTTCCTTGCTTTGGCACCCAAAGCGCAATTTTATTCATCTTCATTCTTCAATAAAGAACCATCCCTGGTACTCCGCCTTACCTCCTCCTGCACAAGATCCGACCAAAGTCGCTCCCATCCTGGCAGTTTCTCCGGTCCATTGACAGAGTCTTCGTAGCTATGCCAACTCTTTGGACGCCCAAGGAGAGCCAAGCTCACCAAGTCTTCATCATCAACAATAACCTCCACAGTTCCCATTTCATCCTTGCAGTGGAAAAACTTCGTGAGATATTTTGGAATACTGTCGCCCTTCTCCATTTTTATTTTTCCGAGCTTGTCTTTAAGCACCAACTTCCTCTGGTTGCTTCTGCTTTGGAAAAAATCTGTCAAAGCCTTCCACATTGCAAATGGAGTGGCTTTCCTGTGAATTCTGGACACAATATGGTCCTTCACACCTTCCAACAGAATTCTTCTTGTCTTTTCTACCTTCTTTTGCCATGCGTCAAGTCCCGCATCATCACTAGAATCCGCCTTAGGAACATCTCTATC
The DNA here is from genome assembly GCA_034641835.2 of Pinus albicaulis. Classification (NCBI taxonomy): domain Eukaryota; kingdom Viridiplantae; phylum Streptophyta; class Pinopsida; order Pinales; family Pinaceae; genus Pinus; species Pinus albicaulis. The sequence continues at coordinate 23,265 of JAXQQM020081525.1, forward strand.
GATGAACTCCTTCAGTCCATTATCCTCTAGCACTACCTCCATCCTGTCCTTCCAGGCTATTTAATTCGAGCTGCCATCAAGGGCATACTCCAATCGCAACCCATTGAAATACATTTCAATGTATACTCAACTTCTGCACCAAGAATTTTTTGCAGCAAATTCGAATTGTCCACCAGCACAAACTCAACAATTCTTCACAATTCCAATCTTCAATAATTAACACTACTCCGATACCATGTAGAAATTATATACATCAAGCATGCAGAGGAGGAGTGACTTGTTCCCAAAGATGAGCCTCTAGATGTGGATCAGCCACAGGAGGGGATTCATGGAGTGGAGAAGTCCACTCATGCAAAACCAAACATCAGACAAGTCAGAAAGCGTACCACAGAAGCTGAGACAGCCGAGATTTAAAGGTTGATTCGGTACGTAATGCAGGAGTCTTACATCAGCTTCATGATATAGAGACAAATAATTTGACCGTTATACCGGATACATGGCTCTTAGAGCAAGTGTATCATGACAACCCATCTTCTTCAAGAAGAAGTACGTGAGCCCACATGGGTAGATGCCATGGTGGAGGAGTATGAATCCATTGTCGAAATGTTAAGTCAGAGATTTTTCCAAGGCCTGCTGGTAAAACAGTTTAGGATCAATATGGATCTACAAGGTAAATTAAAGCTGTTGATGGGAGTGTCGAGAAGTAGTATATGCAAGATTTGTTTCCTGTGGCTTCGCGCATCGAGGAGATTGATTATGAAGAAACCTTTGCACCTGTTGCATGGTATTCTTCCATAAGTACCATCCTTGCTCTCTCAGCGTAGATGGGTTGGCACATTCATAAGATGGATGTGAAGACTCTGTTCCTTAATGGGATCATTAAGGAATAAGTGTACATTGATCAGCCTGAAGGATTTTAGATCTTCAGCAGCGAGGCGCATGTGTGCAGACTCAAAAGAGCGATGTATGGGCTGAAGCAAGAACCCCATGCTTGGTAGGCTCAGATCCACAGCTATTTCACTAGACTTGGCTTCACTAAGAGTTAGGAAGATGAAAACCTATACCAGATTGTGGTGGAGGGTAAAATTTTAATCATTTTTCTTTATGTTGATGATTTAATACTAACGGTGAGAAGTTGACACCCATGCAAGACAGATCTTGCAAAGGAGTTTGAGATGAAGGATTTGGGACTCCTTAATTATTTCCTGTGACTGGAAGACACAGAAGTGAAGGTGAACCGTTTGTGTCTCAAGGCAAGTATTCCTGAGATACCGGAGAAGTTTCACATGCAAAGTCGGCAAGCCTATTGATACCCTCTTGAAATTGGAGGAAAGAGGATGCTACATCGGCAGAGGTAGTGGATGCCAATGTTTATCGATAGTTGGTGGGTTCGCTCATGTATTTAGTTAATACAAGACCAGACATACGCTATGTAGTGAACCAGCTTTCACAAGCGATGGTTAAGCCTACCAAGCTCTTTTGGAAGGTAGTCAAGCATGTCTTGAGGTATCTCAGGGGAACATCTGAGTATGGCTTATGGTACAGACAAACGGATGAGGTGAAGTTGCATGGCTTCACTAATGCAGATTGGGCAAGCAACCCAACAAACAAAAAGAGCACATCAGGAGGGATTTTCAGTATCGGATCTACTGCAGTTTCTTGATACAGCAGGAAACAAAGATCCATGACACTCAGTTCAACGGAAGCAGAATACATGGCAGCAAGTCAAGCTGCATGTGAGGCTATATGGATGAGGAAGATCCTAGTCGGTTTGTTCGGTTTTCATTTAGATCCTACAATGATACATTGTGATAATTAGAGTTGCATTAAACTCTCGATTAATCCTGTGTTTCATGATAGATCTAAACATATTGATATCTGGTATCAGCATATCAGAGATTGTGTGTAGCGGAAGATCATGATGCTTTAGTACATTCCTACAGAAGATCAGGATGCAGATATTCTGATGAAGGCGCTCACCAGGAGCAAATTCGAATACCATAGAGGCAGGATTGAGGTGAAGGATAATCCCTATCTTGTTGAGAGGGAGTGTTGAGATTCAACAAGATGACGAGTTTAGTGAAAAGAGTCGCCTTCACTAAGTGGGACCGTAGGCTATTTTTGGCACAAGTCTATTTTTAGACATGGTGATCATATTTCAGAAGTTGCAGTATGCTATTTGTGGATGGTTGGTCAAGTTGGAAAAATATATGCAATTCCTTCTTTTAGAATATTGGGCGAAGTCTATTTATAGATCGTTGATCTAAAAATAGATGCATGTCAATTATTATTGGTTCTTAATAATAATCTGATAATAAACAACTTATTCTCTTGGAGAACTTAATTTTAGTGTACAGATTTGTCAAATCAGTGGGCTGAAGGAATTACGCAATTCCTAGGGTTTACTGGTGGTTCATGCATGGCAGACTCAGTTAGAATTGAAGTGGAAAATTTATGACAGAGTTGGAAGAGTAGTTCATGGAGTTGTTATTCAGTTTAACTCAGTTAAAGTGATTTAAACTTAGTTGAGCTAGTTGTATCTAGTCTAACTGAATGATACACTAGTGAGAGTGGAGTGAATTAATTATTTAATTAATTCACAAATAATAACTCATTAATTAACTGAACAAATACAACAGTTAACTACAATGCATGTCAGTTCCACTGGAGACCCAGTGGAGAGATAAGTGAAAGGGCGAGATGGACTATCCGTTGTGACTATAGTGATGCATTGATTGCACCACACACACATTGGAGTTGCCAATGAGGATTGCGCAATCAAGGCAAGGGTAATTCGAATTCATTGAGAGCTATTCTTCAGCAGGGATTTCAAGTGGAGGCAGGCTATCAGGAGGGCAGAAATCAGTGCATGGATTTGCAGATTTCATCTTGTTAGTGTGTGACGATTGATTGTACTGAGAGCTTGATGTACTAAACTTTGTATGAGATTGTTACATGATCTCCATCATACATAATATATGATAGTTGGGGTTTTCAGCTTCAGGATTTCCCATTAAACAACTGTGTTATGTGTGATTGTTTTTATTTATGCTTCACATGTGTTTGCAATTAATTTTCCGCAAAAGATTAATAGTGGAATGATTCTGTATTTTGCAAGAAGTTAAATATTGTGAGAACAGGGGAATATAGGACATATGCATGCTTAATGTATATAATTTCTTTATGGTATCGAATCAATGTTAATTCTTGAAGATTTCAATTGTGAAGAATTGTTTAGTTCGTGCTGGTGGACAATTCGAATTTGCTGCAGAAAATTCTTGGTGCAGAAGTTGAGTATACATTGAAATGTATTTCAATGGGTTGTGATTAGAGTATGCCCTTGATGGCAGCTCAAATTACATAGCCTGGAAGGACAAGATGGAGGCAGTGCTAGAGGATAATGGACTACAGGAGTTCATCAATAGCGATGTTCCTAAGCTGGATTCTAGTGATGCTGCAGGACTTGACGCATGTCAAAAGAAGGTAGCAAAGACAAGAAGAATTATGTTGGAAGGTGTGAAGGACCATATTGTGTCTAGCCTTCACGGGAAAGCCACTCCATTTTCAATGTGGAAGGCTTTGACATATTTGTTCCAAAGCAGAAGCGACCAGAGGAAGTTGGCGCTTAAAGACAAGCTCAGAAAAAATAAAAATGGAGAAGGGCGACAGTATTCCAAAATATCTCACGAAGTCCATCCACTGCAAGGATGAACTGGGAAGTGTGGGGGTTACTGTTAATGATGAATACTTGGTGAGCTCGGCTCTCCTTGGGCTTCTGAAGAGTTGGAATAGCTATGAAGACTCTGTCAATGGATGGGAGAAATTGCCAGGATAGGAGCGACTTTGGTCAGATCTTGTGCAGGAGGAGATAAGGCGGAGTACCAGGGATGGTTCTTCATCGAATAATGAAGATGAAGAAAATTGTGCTTTGGAAGCTAAAGCAAGGAAAGGGAAGGGGAAGAAATTTCCTTCAAAATCCGAAGCTAAAGGCAAGAAGTAGGATTTTTCCAAAGTGAAGTGTTTTCACTATCACGAACATGGGCATTTTGCCACTAAATTCCCACAGAAGAAGAAGAAAAATAAGGTTGTTGGAGTTGCAGTTGGAGAGGCCTTAGCCTTGAAATTTGAACTTGATTTCTCTTTGATCGCATGCTTGGTTTCAAGTGAAATGGGATCGGTGTGGTATCTTGATAGTGGTGCATCTTTCCATATGACGAGAGACAAGGAGTTGTTTAGTGACTTGGAGGAGAAGGACCTCCAGATGCATAAAGAGATAGGCGACAATGGTCAGTACAATGTGACAGGCATTGGGACCATTACCTTTGAGAGGGAGTCTGGTAATCCATTCTTGTTGAAGGATGTTATGCATGTTCCAGGTCTGAAGAAGAACTTGGTCTCGGTCGTAATGTTGGAAGACAAAGGTTATTATGTTGTTTTCAGTGAGGGAAAAGCCTTCCTTCGACATAAAATAACATGTCAAACCAAGAAGATAGGGGTTCAAATTAAGAATCTCTACAAGCTGGAGGTAGATGGCTGCACTGCAATGATGGGCAAAGCAGAGGAAGTGGTGAGCCAGGATGAGGGAGAATTATGGCACAGGAGATTAGGCCATCTTCACCATGGTGCTTTGAAGATTTTGCAGCAGATTTATACTGGACTTCCCAAGGGTACTCTTGTGCAGTCAGATCAGTGCAAGGGATGTACTATAGGTAAGTTTGTGAAGACCATCTTTCATGAGAAGGAGAACCGTGCTTCGGTGATTCTTGAGAGAATTCACACAGACGTGTGTGGACCTTTCTCAGTTGCTTCAACAACAAAACATAAGTATTATGTTATATTTGTTGATGACTATTCTTGTAGATGTTGAATCTTCTTCATGCAGAAGAAGAGCGAAAAATTCTCAAAGTTGTGTGAGTTTAAAGCATTGGTGGAGAAGGATTCGGGGAAGCAAGTGAAAGCTCTACGGAGCGATAATGGTGGTGAATATATCTCAGGAGAATTCAAAGACTTCTGTAGCAAAGAAGGAATTCGAAGAGAACTCATAGTGCCTCATAACCCACAGCAGAATGGTGTCACACAGAGAAAGAACAGAACGACCGTGGGTGCTGCACAAGCGATGCTGCATGACCAGGGCCTACCGATGCACTTGTGGGTGGAAGCATGCAACACTGTGGTTTATGTGTAAAATCGTTGTCCTCATAGAGTACTTGGCATGAGTACACCCAAAGAAGTTTTTACTGGTAAGAAGCTTGATATTTCTCATTTGCAGATTTTTGGCTCAGTTGTTTACATTCATGTCACAAAGGACGCTAGGAAGAAGCTGGAGCCAACTGTAGAATTTGGGATATTTGTGGGGTGCATAGAAACACCCAATAACTATCGTGTGTATTTTCCAAACAGTCGGATGAATGTTTTGCGATGGGATATAAAATTCAAAGAGGTGAAATCCACATTGTCGCTTGAGAGGCAGGTACACTTGCATGCAGAGAGGAGCTACTTGTTCTCAAAGATGAGCCTCTAGATGTGGATCATCCATAGGAGGAGATTCATGGAGTGGAGGAGTCCACTCATGTAGAACCAAACATCAGACAAGGCAGAAAGCGTACCACAGAAGCTTGATGCGAAATAGAATGTAGGAGTCCCTACATCACAACACAGATAGAAACAATCACCTGACCGTTTTATTGGATACATGGCTCTTGCAGGCAAGCGTATCATAGGAGCCATCTTCTTTAGAATAGGTGTAAGAGCCCACATGGGTAGATTCCATGGTGGAGGAGTGTGAATCCCCTTCCATTCGATTAGCAGGAGATTTTCCAAAGGCCGGTGGGTAAATGGGTTGTGGATCAAGATGGATCTACAAGGTAGAAGCAAGTTCCATTGATAGAGGCGTCAGTATAGGCAAGATTTGTTTCCCGGGGCTTCTTAAGTGTGAGAGGTTGACTGTGAAGAAGCCCACCTATTGCAGTATTCTTCCATATGGGACCCATCCTTGCTCTCTTTCACTGTGAGATGGGTTATTTGTTCATCATATGGATGAAGGCACATTATATAAATTATAATAGGATCATTGAGGAAGGTGTACATTGCAGAAGCTTGAAGGATTTTGAGATCTTGAGCCTTTGAGAGTCGCATGTGTTGGGACAAGAAGAAGTTGTATGGGTTGAAGCAAGCACCTCATGCTTGGTACACTCGGATAGACAACTATTTCACTAGACTTGGCTTCACCAAGAGTGAGGCGGATGCAAACCTATACCAAATTGTGGTGGAGGGTAAGCTTTTAATCATTGTTCTTTATTTTGATGATTTAATACTAAAGGGTGATGAGAAGTTGATACACTCATGCAAGGTAGATCTTGCAAAGGAGTTCAAGATGAAGGATTTGGGCCTCCTTCATTATTTCCTTGGATTGGAAATATGGCAGCAGGAAGGTGAATTGTTTGTGTCTCAAGGCAAGTATTCCCGGGAGATACTGGAGAAGTTTCACATGCAAGGTTGCAAGTCTATTGATACTCCTCTTCCAGGAAATTGGAGGAAAGAGGATGCTACATTGGCAGAGGTAGTGGATGCCACTATTTATTAATAGTTGGTGGGTTCACTCATGTATTTAGTTAATACAAGACCATACATATTCTATGCGGTGAACCAGCTTTCGCAAGCGATGGTTAAGCCTACCAAGATCTTTTGGAAGGTAGGCAAGCTTGTCCTGAGGTATCTCAGGGGCACATCTTAGTATGGCTTATGGTATAGACAGAAAAATGAGGTGAAGTTGCATGGCTTCACTGATGCAGATTGGGCAGGCAGCCCAACAGAAAGAAAGATCACATTAGGAGGGATTTTCAGTATTGGATCTATAGAAGTTTCTTGGTACAACAAGAAACAAAGATCTGTGGCACTCATTTCAGCGGAAGCATAATACATGGCAGAAAGTCAAGCTGCATGTGAGGCTATATGAATGAAGAAGATCCTGGTCTGCTTGTTCAGTTTTCATTTAGATCCTACAGTGATACATTGTGATAATCAGAGTTGCATTAAACTCTCGATTAATCCTGTGTTTCATGATAGATCTAAAAATATTGGTATCCGGTATCATCATATTAGAGATTGTGTGCAGCGGAAGATCATGTTGCTTCAGTACATTCCTATGGAAGATCAAGATGCAGATATTCTGACGAAGGCGCTCACAACGAGAAAATTCGAATACCATAGAGGCAGGATCGGGGTGAAGGATAATCCTTATCTTGTTGAGAGGGAGTGTTGAGATTCAACAAGATGATGAGCTTAGTGAAAAGAGTCGCCTTCACTAAGTGGGCCCGCAGGGTATTTTTGGCGCAAGTCTATTTTTCGACTATGTCTATTTTTAGACATGGTGACCATATTTCAGAAGTTGCAGAATGATATTTGTGGATGGTTGGTCAAGTTGGAAAAATAGATGAAATTCTATTTTTATAATATTGGGCGAAGTATATCTATAGATCGTCGATCTAAAAATAGATGCATGTCGATTATTATTAGCCCTTAATAATAATCCAACAATAAACAACAACTTATTCTCTTGGAGCACTTAATTTCAGTATACAGATTTGTCAAATCAGTGGGCTGAAGGAATTACGCAAATCCTAGGGTTTACTGGTGGTTCATGCATGGAGGACTCAGTTAGAACTGAAGTGGCAAAGTTATGACAGAGTTGGAAGAATAGTTCATGGAGTTGTATTTAGTTTAACTCAGTTAAAGTGAGTTAAACTCAGTTGAGCTAGTTGTATCTAGTCTAACTGAATGATACACTAGTGAGAGTGGAGTGAATTAATTAGTTAATTAATTCACAAATAATAACTCATTAATCAACTAAACAAATACAATAGTTAACTACAGTGCATGTTAGTTCCAGTGGGGACCTAGTGGAGAGATAGGTGAAAGGGAAAGATGGACTATCTATTGTGACTATAGTGATGCATTGATTACACCATACACACATTGGATTTGCCAATGAGGATTGCGCAATCAAGGCAAGGGTAATTCGAATTCATTCAGAGCTCTTCTTCAACAGGGATTGCGTAGTGGAGGCAGGCTATCGGGAGGGCAGAAATCAGTGCATGGAGGACTCAGTTAGAACTGAAGTGGAAAAGTTATGACAGAGTTGGAAGAGTAGTTATGGGAGTTTGTTTTTATTTATGCTTCACTTGTGTTTGCAATTAATTTTCCGCAAAATATTAACAATGGGATGATTATGTATTTTGCAAGAAGTTAAATATTGTGAGATTAGGGGAATCTTAATTGCAAACTTCAACAGAAATTGATGCATTTGGAGGAGCGATTATGTGTGTTTGACTAGTCAGAATATTCAACCATGCTCGGCTTAGTGGCTCACCATCTATTCTCTAAGGTTCCTGCATCAACAACGAACAAAACCAATTCGCTGATGGCCACCATGAAATCGTGTGCAATGTTTGTGTTTTTACCATAGAAATGGATAGGCACTTACAAATAATGAATGGGGATTTATGTGTTAATACTTGAAGGTCCGTTCGAATCTAGTATACGTTTTACTACTATGTTGGGTTTAAATTTTTTGAAGGGCTGCATTTGGTGTTGGAAAATTGAATGATGTGTTCATGTTTTTTGAAGACTGAATGGTGTTTTTTTTGTTATATGAGTGTGTATTGAATAGTGACAGAATATGAGATGGTTATGTTTTTAATGGAAGAACATATTTCAAATAAAGTTTGGATATGATTTGTATATTTTATGCATTCAAAACTCTTGAGGCTGTAATATGTGACATATGAGTTTTTTTAAAGGAGGTCATGTTGATATTTTGAAACCATTATATGTCGTAGAAGTTGGATGGTTTTTTATATAAAAGGCATATTAGTTTTATTATAGAGACATTTCAGATTTGTTGTTATTTAGGCAACAATTCAGATTTTATGATGCATTCACTCATCTCCATTGTGGGAGAAATTCTCTTTGGAAAAGAGAACTATCATAAGTGGCACTGGAAGATAAACCGTACCTTGATTTTCAATTAGTTGTGGAAATGGGTTTGTGAATGAAAAGGATAAAATGCACCTGAAAATCCTACTTCAGACAAGGAGCTTGTCACTTGGGAAAATAATAGCAACAAAGCCTATGCCTTGATTGCAGCATCTGTAAATTAAGAGGTTATTCGACATATTTCACCATTTTCAAGTTACTTTGAAGCCATACAGAAGTTGAAGGAATTATATGAATCACACTTTGAACTTGAAGTTTTTCAATTCATGTTCAAGTTTTTCAATCTTGAGTTGAAAAATGATGACCCTCTTGCCCTAACATTGGAAATAAGATCCATTATGCAGGACATAAAATCCACTGGTGTTGAAATAGATGTTCCTCTCATAGCCTATGTCAAGCCACTATATCCCACTTCTTCACATTATCTTGAGTCATTGCAAGCAATTGGAAAAATTAAGGATATTTCCTTTTTCTCCCTTAAGAAGAAGTGTGTTGAAAGAGAGAAGGATTTTGGGAACAAGAAAACTCCCCAGTCTTCTGAAGAAGTTATGTGCCTTGCAAAAAAATAGAAGAATCACGCACAAGATTATTCTAGAGGAAGAGGTAGCCGAAGATGAAGAGGAAGGAATAATTTTAGAGGTAGGGGGGCAGACATTTCTAAGGAGAAAGGTATGATCTTCATTGGATACGATGCAATAGAGATGGACATGATTTTTCCACATGTAAGCTACCTTGGGACAAAATTGAGCATAAAAAAAATGAAGAAAATGGTAAAAAACTCGGTAAAGGGAAAGGAAAAGCACCCAAGTATTCTCATTATGTTGCGGGACATTGCAAAATTGAAGTAACTAAAGACTTATTCAACGCTTCACTTTCTTCATAAAAAATGTTTGGTTGCTTGGTTCAAGAGGAACTTTCCACATGACTTCCATGAGATATTTCTTTGAATAATTCACTAACAATGTTGATGGATAAGTATAATTTGCAGATAAGTCAAAAATCAAGCCATCGGGACTTGACACCATCAGGATCAAACTATCTGGTCTTCCATAATTTCTTCTACATGATGTTCTATAGTTCCCAGAGTTAAGGATAAACTTTTTGTATTTGGTCCACATCTGCCAACAAGGAAAATTCATTCATATATTTGATGGAAAAGTCGATGTTAGAAAATCATCAAATCACTCACTTTTCATGACTGGGATAGAAGAAGAAAGACTTTTGAAGCTGCAAGGAACCTCTACTCATGCAAAAAAAAATCATATAGTTCTCACTACGATGAAGGCACACTTTCATCAAGTCTTTTATGGCATGCTAGATTTGGACATCTGAACTATGAAAACATTTGTTTGTTGAAGAAAAATGGTGTTACTAGTTTTCCAACTATTCCTTAGAAACTTAATCAATGTGATGCTTGTATCTTAGGAAAGCAAAACAAATAATCTTTTCATGATTCTCATTCTAGAGCATATGGAAAACTTGAATTCATTCATTCTGATTTATGTGGCCCAATGTTTGTTCCTTCTACAAATGGTAATAAATATATGATGACATTTATTGATGACTACACCATAATGAGTTGGGTTTATTTATTGAAGAACAAATCTGAAGCCTTTGAAACATTCAAGAAATTTTATGCATGGATTGAAAATAATATACAATCTCATATTGGCTCTATTTGTACTGATAATGGAAAATAATATACTTTAAATGAATTTGAAACCCTGTTTTATTTATTTATTTAATTAATTTATCATTAATATTTTAATTCTTAACTAACTAACAACTAGTTCTTTTATTTATTTTTATTAAATTAAATTTTTTTACCCCTCCCTGTTCCTTATTATATTAGAAAATTGATTAACCCATTTTTAATAAAAATTTCTTAACCATTTTTAATAAAATATTTTAATTAATTATTTAATTTTTAATTCTTAACTAGCTTTCTAACGGCTAGTTCTTAACGGCTATTTCCGGACAATGATGCATCTTCACTATTTATTCATCAAGATCGATTTGTTTCTCCACCTTGTCCCAAGGATGAACCACATTAGCTGGTTCGAAACGTCGACCAAATCCTAATGATGTGATTGATCTGAAAGACATTTTTATCTACATTATGGATCAAAAAAGTCTTAGATTGAACATTATCTAAGTTGAAAACTACCTTTGTCAGCATGGGATCAAACATCAAACAATTATGCCTTATAATCCCCAACATAACGGAGTAGTTGAAAGAATGAACAAGACAATCTTAAAGATGGTATGTTCAATGATATTTTTCAAGAATTTTAAGTTGATTTTTTGGGTTGATGTGGGTCTATGTGTTGTGTATAAAAAGAATATGTGTCCATATCATGCAATAAAAAACAAGACTCCCTAAAAAATGTGGTATGGTCACATTCCTTGGGTGAGGCATCTCAGGGTTTTTGGTTCCACCTATTATTCCTTGATACCTAAGGAACAAAGAAACAAACTCAGTGCAAGGAGTCACAAATGTATCTTCTTAGGGTACTCAAATACCTACAAAGCATATTGTCTTTATGAATAATTATATAAGGAGTTTATAATATCTAAAGATGTGATATTTCTTGAATATTCCAAGAATAACAATTTTCTTGAGCGACAACTTGATAGCTTGCATAGATTCGGACATGCAAAGTATTTTTGAGAGTTTGATAATGAGATTCCACATATTGAAAGAGGGGATCCCTATACTGGATCATTCTGTGGAATCTTCTTCTGAAGCACTCTCTCCCCCGCATGAATCTCTAGCAACTAATAACACTTTGAGTGATGTTTTTGACAAAATTGGGAGGCTAAATCTTAATTCAACCCCATCTCAACCAACTGAGCAGCCTGGGCCATCTCAGAAAGGTCCTCCAAAATGGTTGACAAAGACACTTGAAATTTTTTGTCCTTATGAGGTTGGAAAGATAGGAACAAGAAGCTCAAACAAAAAAAATAGAGGTGATGTAGATGAACCTGATTCACTTGTTGATATGGATGTTTCTTATGATTGTGAACTGAATTTTTTTATAGATTTTGAACCAAATTCATTCAAATAAACTACTTCTCATAATGAATGGAGAGAAGCAATGTAGAAAGAGTATGATGTTTTGATAAATAATAATACTTGGAAATTGTTTGATCCACCATTGGGAACCAAACCAATAGGCTGCAAGTGGGTCTTCAAGAACAAGTATAAATCAAATGGCTCACTTGAAAAGCATAGATCCATGCTTGTGGAAAAAGGTTTTGCACAAGAGGAAGGGGTCGATTATGAGGAGACCTCTTCTCCTATAGCAAAATGGGCTACCATCTGGACACTCTTCACCTTGGCAACACCGAACGGTTGGACAGTCCATCAAATGGATGTAAAAAATTCTTTCTTAAATGGAGATTTGAAAGAGAATGCTTTTATGTCCCAACCAGAAGGATTTTTTGTGAAGGGTCAAGAACATAAAGTATGCAAGCTTGTAAAATCATTATATGGCCTCAAGACAACACTGTGAGTTTTGTACAAGAAGTTGACTGATAATCTTCTGAATGTCAATTTCAAACATTATGATCTTGATGATGAAACTTTATTTGTCAAGAAAGTTGGAAAAGAACTTGTGGTGTATGTAAATTATCTTGTGATGATAGGGAACAATGAACTACATTGCATCCATAAAGAAGGAAATGAGGAAAGGTTTTGAAATAAAATATTTGGGCTATGTTCACTAGTATCTTGGTATTGAAGTAACTCAACATCTGAATTTTATATTCCTCTCTCAAAAGAATTACATTGGAGATCTATTGAAAAGGTTTGGCATGACTGAGTGCAATTCTTTGAAAATAACTTAAATCTCACATCCACTAAAGGAAAATAATTTGAGGATGCAACAAAGTACAAACAACTCATAGGAATTCTCAACTACTTGACTACTACTAGACCAGGAATTTCATTTGTTGTTGGAATCCTCTCCAAGTTTATGAAAAAGCCTTATGAGGGTCATTGGTCTACTAAAAAAAGGGTTCTAAAGTACTTGAAGGGAACTCAAGACTTTGGACTCAAGTATACACGAGTGGGTGAATTCATCTTGATTGGATACTTTGATTCAAATTTTGATGGAGATAAAGAAACTAGGGTATTTAATTCAGGTTATGTTATGAGTCTTGGATCAAGAACTATCTCCTCTAGGTCACGCAAACAATCATTTCAAACAAATTCCACAATTGAGGCAGAATACGTGGAAAAACCTGAAGCAACAAAGGAAATTTTGTGGCTCAGGAAAATTCTAGAAGATTTGCAGGAGAAACAAGTACATTCAATGTTAGGATATTCTGACACATAAGAAATAGATTGGAGGTTTCTGTGGTGTAGATTTTTAGATATAAAATTCAGAATCTCCACAGTTTTCATTTTCTGTCAACGTTTCGAGTCTAAATCAAGACTCATCATCAGGACAAACCTGCTAAGAAGAGAGTGGATTAGGGTAAATAAATAGAGGAAAGAGGGTTGAAGGGCAGAAAGAGCTGACCAGTTTCTAATAATTTATAAAAGGTTAATTTATTTGATTAATTATTTATTTTCTTATGTTAGTTTTATATCCATTTTTACTTCTAATTAAATCTATGAAATTATTAAAATACTTATATCCATTTTTATTTCTAATTTAATCTAAGTTTTGCAATCTATTAATTTATTTAAAGTTTTTTTGTTATAATTAATATTAGTAATACTTATAAATTAAGTAATGGTGTTTTAAGGTTATTTGAAGAAGATTAATTAAGTTTTAATTTAATCCAACGGATGTGACATTATAATAAGAAGGGTAAGTTTTATATATTATTAATGTAAGGTTTGATAATGTAATTTATTAAAAAGGTAGCTCTTTATTTTGGTAGATATTATTAAAGGTAGGCCAGTTATTATAAGATGAGATTTTTAAGATTGTTTTTTATACTTTCAAAAGTTATATATTTTAAGATTAGAATTAAGGGGGAAAGCATATTATCGAGAAAGAATGTGGATCCAATTCCTGCTGACTTCTAAACTGTTGAGATTGCACAAGATGATGAGCTTAGTGGAAAGAAGTCGCCTTCACTAAGTGTGCCCGCAGGCTATTTTTGGCGCAAAGTCTATTTTTAGACATATGGATCATGTTCTATGAGTTGCAGGATGCTATTTGTGGATGGTTGGTCAAGTCGGAAAAAATAGATGGACTTCTATTTTTAGACATATTGGGCAGAATCTATTTTTAGATTGCGAGTCTAAAAATAGATATGTCGAATATTATTAGCTCTTAATAATATTTAGACTCTAAACATTATCTTATTATCTTGGAGCACTTCAGTTAAGTGCACAGATGTGGCACAGGAGCTGACAGAAGGAATTATGCTATTCCTGAGGGTTATGTGGAGCTATTGCATGGATACTTCAATTAGAACTCATGTGACAGAGTTTGGTGGAGTTGATTGAGGAAGTTAGTGGAGTTGTATTCAGTTTAACTAATCTAAACATAGTTGAGCTATTTGTATTCAGTTTAACTAATTGATACAATTAGTGAGAGTGGTGTGAATTAATTATTAATTAATTCACTAATTATAAACTCATTAATCAACTAAAGAATGCATCAGTTAACTTCAGTGCATGGACAGTTTCAGTGGAGACCAGTGCAGAAATAGGTGAAAGAGCAAGTTAACTATCAGTTGTGACTATACAGTTGCTATTTGCAACACACAGATAGGTGGAGTAGCCCATGAGGATTGTGCAGTTCAAGCCAGGTGGTTTATCTATTTAATGAATCCATCCCATAGCATTAATTACACAATAGAGGCTGGCTATCAAGTGGCAAAAGATTGGAGCATGTGTTTTGCTAAATCTAGCTTGATAGTGTGTAGCAATTGAGGGTGTGCATGAGAGCTTGTGAGGAGATTTTGTACTATGATTGTTACATGATCTCCATGACATATAATATACAGATAGTTGGGGTTTTCAGCTTTAAGCTTTCCCATTAAATACTGTGTTCATATGTGTTATTGTTTGTGGTTTTAATGTATGCATGCAATTGATTTTATTTCCGCATGTGATGATCAATGGTAGAAGAGATTCTGTATTATGCATGAAGCTAAAATAGTGTTTGATCAGGAGAATCTCGGTGAATAATATCTCATTTATTAAAATTTATACATGGTATCGGAGCTATATTGATCATTGGAGCAATTGCAAAACATTGAAGCGGTTGAGTTTTGTGCTGGTGGAATTCGAATTTGCAGCAGTGTTTTCTTGGTGTCGAAGTTGAGATGTCTTTCAACGGATTGCGATTGGAGTATGCCCTTGAGGGCAGCTCGAATTATATTGCATGGAAGGACGGGATGGAGGCGGTGCTGGATGACAATGGGTTGAAGGAGTTCATAGATGCAGAAATTCCAAAACCTACTTCTAGTGATGTTGCCGTACTTGACGCATGGAAAAAGAAGACAACAAAGTGTCGAAGGATTCTGTTGGAAGGTGTGAAGGATCACATAGTGTCCAGCCTTCATGGTAAGGCTTCTCCATTCTTGACGTGGAAAGCTTTGACAGATTTATTTCAAAGTAAGAGCGACCAGAGGAAGTTGGCCCCTAAGGATAAACTCAGGAACATAAAAATGGAGAAAGGTGAAAGTATGCCCAAGTACCTCACGAAGTTCATCTAATGCAGGGATGAGCTGGGAAGTGTGGGGGTTACTATTGATGACGAGGACTTGGTAAGCTTGGCTCTCCTTGGGCTTCCGAAGAGTTGGCATTCCTATCAAGAATCTGTCAATGGTCGGGAGAAATTGCCAGGATGGGAGCGACTTTGGTCAGATCTTGTGCAAGAGGAGATAAGGCGAAGTACAAGGGATGGATCTTCATCAAAGAACTCTGATGAAGAGAATTGCGCTTTGGCTTCCAAAGAAAAGAAGGGGAAGAGCAAGAAAGCTTCTCAATCCGGTGCAAAAGGCAAGAAGCAGGACATGTCCAAGGTGAAGTGCTTTCACTGTCACCAACATAGACATTACGCCACTAATTGTCCATAGAAGAAGAAAAACAAGCAGGCTGCTAGAACTGTAGCTGGAGAGGCCTTAGCCTCGCAGTTTGAGCTGGATTTTTCGCTAATCGCATGCTTGGTCTCAAGTATGATGAGATCAGTGTGGTTTCTTGACAGTGGTGCATCTTTTCACATGACCTGAGACAAAGATTTGTTTACTGATCTAGATGAGAAAGATCTTCGAGTGCACATCGAGTTGGGCGATGATGAGAGTAAAGACGAGTGCGACGTGTCGGTACCATTTCCTTTGAGAGGGATTACGGTAAACCTTGTAAACCCTTGTTGGAGGATTAATCCATCTTGCGGACAAGACCGATCTCCCTAGTACTAAAAGTATCTAGCAACAAAAAGCCAAATAGACTAATATTTCTCTAAGCATATACGATCTACGAAAAGCTCTATAGAGGTGTTAAGGACTTATCGTTTGTCCAGTGCTTGTTTGAAGTCGTTGTTGTCCCTTGCGCGCTTGAAGGAGTTTTCCTCGTAAACCTACAGTCACAAACAAGAAAAATATTACATAGCACCTGTATAGAAATCATCATAAACCATGCTTATCATAGTGATCAAGGAATCTATGAAATAAACCATTGATTGAAAGCTTATTGAGAAAAATGTGTATATTTGTATTAATTTCAAAAGAAGAAAATCGTTACAACCTGAGCCTTGATGTTGCACAGGACTTTCCGGGGTTCGAAGCAGGAGTCTCCTTTACTTTGATAAGCTCTGCACTCCTCCAACCAAGACAAATAGAGGTATGCAATATCTCCTCAGAAAAGTCTTAGTTAACTGAGTCTAAATCTCAACAGCACTTAACTTCAAATATTCTAAAAGCTTGAACTCCATTTGAGGCTACCCAATGCCTCTTTTTATAGTGGAAAAGAGAAGGTTTTTTGTTCCAAGTATGAAGGGATAGAAGCCTCCTTCAAAGGGATAAGCTCCTCACATCAAGGGGTTAGCTCCATAAGGTAAGGGATTCATGCACCTCACAAGAGCGGTTCTGCCACCACAAAATCCATTCTAGAAGCTTCCGGAATTCACTTTTATTGAGCTTTTTAGAATTTACTTGCGCCTTTTTTATCTTACAGGGGTCTGCACCTATAACAAAGATAAAGTGCGTTTAGGAACGCAGGAAAGATGAACATTGGGTGTGGGACCGCAGGTAAGATAGCCAAAAAGTGCGACACCAAAGTTTAGGAGACTTTTAGGAATTTTTTCTTATTTTCAAGGCTTGACATGAGGAACTGATATGTTAGAATTGCAAAAGGGAGAAGTATGAGTAATAATGAGCTCATACACAAAGCAAAATGTCAGGGTGACAATTTTCAGTGTAACAGATTGCCCCCTAAAGTGAAATGTCTGGAATAGATGATGCTGAAGTCTGTCATATATGAAGAGTACAGTACTTTATCATTTCAAGGATCATCCTCTGGACACCCCAGTCAGCACCTGTAAAAACATTCAATGAAAAATATATATGTATACATATCATCACTGAGGTAGGCATTCCCATAATCAGATTAAACTAACTAAAAACTGATTCAATTGTTCTGATACAGGAATGATTTTGAGTACATCACAGTTTAGACATATGTGAACATAGTATGGACGGAGCCATCTGTTTATAAATAGTCCACTGTATAAATGATAACAAAATTCCTCGCAGCCTGGATAGTAGAAACTAGATCCAGGGTCTTGATTTCTGCATCTCGAACTAGTACGATTCTATCCACGCGAATGAATGTGTCGAAGTCGAACATGGTAGAAACCACTTGATTACCAGTCAATGATGTAAACTGTTAACAAGTGTGAGAGTAACCACCAATAATGTCAATGGTTTTCAAAGTACCCAGTAAAATCCATGAAATGTGAATGAATGAGCTGAAGTCAAACATCTCATGGAATCATTCGATCGAAGGTCGATAATGTAACCCGTCGTCGAAAGCGAGAAACCTGCCATTAAGGCATGCAGATTTCAAGGTACTGACAATTTCTAGATCAAATTCCCAGATAATGAGTTGTCATCGATAGAAAGTGATCCGTCGTAGGCAAGCCCACAACACGAAATCACAGATCAAGTTTTGAAAATATATCAGCAAGGACTGACTCAGGGATGGTCAAAATGAATGACAGATATTTTGCAGATGAATGGTTCATTTGAACTGTTCTCTTGAACACATAACGACACTGCAGATGGCTTGGTGACAATTAACCCAAAGCTAATACCCAGAAACCGGATGAAGACTTTCAAATGAGGTTTGATTAACTGTTAGGAAAAGGATTTCCCAACCCAGGTGAATGAAAGTGTCGTGTTCAAGAGTGGTTGAATGAATTTTCGAAGAATCAAAATACATCAAACACGCCCATTTTCCTCTCTTTTCCCCCACTATTTCTGGCAAGTACCTCTTTATTTTTGACAAGCTTGAGGAGGATAACATTTGCTTGTTTATAAGCTCATCCTTCGGATGAGTCCAACTTAGTTTAAGATTCGAACCCTAAGAAGGAGTGGTTCGTTCCTATTTGAAATTGAACAGGTCCTTTACTGTTAAGTTTTAACGAGTCCAGTATAGGAGAAACTCGGTGTTTTTCAATTTTAGGGAGTCAGAAGAAAAAACTTAAGAAAACTCCATGGGTGTACTTTTTCATAAATTTAGTCTCTCGAGCCCGAAAAAGGATAAAATAATGCGGGAGAGAACTCTATTGACCGTAATTATTCAACGTATACCTTTTTCGTAAATAGTCCATTTCAGTCCGTAAAAGGGGTAAACTTATACTGAAGGGACGATCATTCATTTACTTTAACGAGTTCGAACAATCAAGTACTCGGCGATCTTTTCATGTTTAGAGAGTCTGAAAAGGGCTTAAAAGAGGACTCCAATGTTTCGCTTTTTCGTGAATTTTTGAAAGAGTCCGAAAAAGTGATAAAAGTGTGCTCTTTGTTGAAAAATGATCAATTCTCCTGAAAAATCCAATTTCTGCACAAAAACTTGAAACATTACACATACCTATTTAAGATGAGTAAAAATGCTTCAAAAATACCCTTTTTAAAGTGAAAAATAAATAAATTAAAAATTCATCTATTCGAAAAAACTTATAAAAAGGACTTTTTCAACTTCATTTTTACCGTTCAAGTCCAGAGTGAAAAGTAGAAGCTTTTGGGTAAAAAAGTTCCTGTGAAGATTCTAGAAAATCCGTCCGTTAAAATCAAGAACTGTCAGTCCCAGGTAATCCACGACCTCTTAATCTTGCATTTCATCCATTTAAAATTCATTTTTAGGCTTTAAATCTTATTTTTTAAGGGAAAAACATGGTTCGAAAATCACCCGCGGGTGTCCGCAGGTGACACACATGGTACCTGCGGACCCCGACTTTTTTCTACAAGGAAAAAATTCGTGGGTCTACACTTTCCTTACAGAGCGTATGCATTCCTATGCATTTTTTACGAAGGTAAAGTGTGGTCCCTGCGCGTTTAGATTTAAAACTCAAATTTCTCTTTTTCCGCCCAAAATTTTTCAAATTAGATTGTTCTAATCTATCTTTTTATGTATTGTAGGATTAACAAGATGTTGATTTGGAGAGAACGTGAACACGAGGACATGGATGACACTGCAATTCTCCATATTCCCACAATACAAATATTAAGAGCATGTGGTTTATATAAATTCTGGGCCATCCAAGGCATGAGAGCACAGGTAGAGCTCCTGACATGGCTGGTTAACAGGTGGAATGTGCAGGACCAGTGTTTCATTATTGGCGGCCACCGGCTCAAAATCGAGCTGGAGGAAATTTATTTTCTGACTGGTTTGTCCAAGAGGGGCGAACAACTCTCCTTGTTTGGGACTAGGCCAGGTGGCCAGACTGTCGCTAGTCTTCAGCAAGAATTCTGTAATGATGAAGAAAACCCCAGGGACAAACGCATTGATATAAAAACTATCATCCATCCCGAGCTGAAAGTTATTGCATTTACTATTACTAGACTATGTGGGAGTGCAGCATTGCATGTAGCTACCGGTTCTCAGATGCGCATTGCTGTGGACTGTTTTTGCGGCACCATTTTCAACTGGTGTGATGCTGTGTTGGCTAATATAAAAGGCCAACTAACTAGAGCGAAAAATGGGAAACTGAATAACTTTTGATATGGATACATCGTCGTCTCCTTTTCTCTAGAGAGGATTCCAATGCTAGCTCGACAGAGTATCCCTGTTGATGCCGGTCAACTTAAAGAACCTAGGATGGTTCGTTGGTCCGCACTGATGGCCTATCATGGTATTGAGGGCGCTGAGATTGTTCAATTTCCTTATTCATATTTTTGTTGGCTGGATCACCAAATTTTTTTCACAGAGGACTTTCCATACGCCGGGATAGATTTCCGCGGTGATCGAGAGATGACTCTCCCAGCAGGGGAACAGTGGGATGATTCAGGTAAAAATCTTTCTTCAACAGTTTCTAATTTCTAAATTTTTTTTATTTTCGATCGTCTTGTCAAATAATAACCAAAAGTTTTTTGAATACAGATGTGGGCCCACGGCGACCAGCCCACCTCCAACCTCATGAAAGAAGACAACCAGTTGCAGCCGCACTAGCTCCAACAGGCCAACCAACAGAAGTCTTGACTGATTTAGAGCATCATCTAGAGCGTTTGACTCTAGATATTCCGGAGATAGACATAGATGATATTCCACTCAGATTACAGAGATACGTGATTGGTGTTCCAGGACCATTTAGGAGGTTCCTGTGCAGGGTGGCTCGGGCAGTGGTTTCTTATCGTGATCACCATCAGTGATGGGATGATCGTGTTATAGACTCATATTTTTGACTTTTTGTGTTATCATTTGCCGATCATAAGGTGTTTCCAACCTATGATCGAAGACGATGTATATTTTTTGAAAACACTTCTATCCTATGATATATATCACTATTTACCGGCTATCTGCGTACATTTTATGAATGTTGTTTGTTTTATTGTTTTGATCACTGCAAATGTCGATTTATCATACTAGAAGAAACTACGTCTGCTAATGTATTTAAATGTCTTGGAATATGTTGATATTCAATGTAGTGAAATTCACATTCCAAGAGACGAACTCTTAAAAATAACCATAACAACACTATATTTCTAATGGCACAAACCCTGTTAAGCTGTAATAAAACAAGTTCAGAATCCAACCTCACAATCAAACTCCGAATCCCAAATGATATGGACTCAGATAATAACTCAATCACTGCACTATACTCGGAAATTTTATTCGTTGTTTGACTAAGTCTTACTCCATGCATGGAAACTAACTCGTCATAGGGTGAATAGATAACCCAAGCTGCGGAAGAAATGTTCCATGTACTACGACAAGCACCATCAGCAAAATCAATGTAGGTTTGAAGAGACGTCAACATCTGCAATATCAAGAGTAAAACTCAGATAAGCAGGAATAGTGATAAAACTCACTTCTAAACTAGGCACACCTTTCTAATCTAAGACACACCAGTAGTAAAGAAATCTAATCTAAAAAATAAAAGATCTCCACACCAGGTTTAAGCATAATATCGCTTCAGATATAACCCATTTCTGGGCTTATCTAAAGGGATACCATCAAAATCTATCAGCTCATAGGCCCCTTTTGCCAGCTTTCGCTTAACAATGAAATGACCATGCCACATGGGCACGAATTTCCTAGCCCCTAGCTTATCGCTAGCTTGATCATAAACTAAGACTAGGTCTCCTTCTGAAAAATTTCGAGGGGTAACACTTCTATCATATTGAGCTTTTACTCTTTTGACATGAGCCTCGTTTGCTATTGCAACATTTATCCAATTTTCATCCAATTAAGCCAAGTACAAAAGGTGTTTCTCCTCTTCAAACATATCTGAGAGTAACTCTATGGCTAATTTCAAAGATGGAATTTCACATTCAATCGGCAACACAGCTTCCAAACCGTAAACGAGCTGAAAGGGAGTGAAACCAGTTGATTTTTTGACTGAGGTTCGATATGCCCAAAGTGCTGAAAATAACATGGAATGCCAATTCGTCTTGTGAATACCAATAATTCGTCTGATCATGGTGACTAAAACTTTATTTATTGCTTCGACCAAACCATTGGCTTGCGGATAATATGGAGTGGAACTATCGTGGCGTAGGCCAAGCTATTCTGTCAGTTCAATCATCATGACATTTCGAAAATGTCTTCCATGATCAGTAATAATGGCTTGAGGAACACCAAACCTAGCAATTATGTGATTAAATATGAAAGTTGCAGCAGTATTTCCATCAACCGAAAATGTAGGCATCGCCTTGGCCCACTTAGTAAAATAATCTACTGCTAAGATAATATATGCATGCCCCCCGGCCGAGTGAGGGTTACATGTAATAAAATCGATACCCCATTTTGCGAAAGGACCAACAGCAATTATGGGATGAAGAGGAGCGGGTGGCGTGCGCATATTACGATCAAAAAGTTGACAATTTTGGCATTTCCGGACTGCACAAATACAATCTTTGAATAACGATGGCCAGAAATAACCAGTGCGCAATATATTTTGGGCCGTGGCATACCCAGACATATGACCGCCACATGCTCTAGAATGGCAGTCATTTAAAACCTTTTCAGCTTCTTCATGAATAAGAAAGCGTCGGAAAACAGAATCTGCTCCATGATGATAAAGCGTATCACCAATGATATTATACTATTGGGATTGGAAACGTATCTTTCATCGCTGAGATCGCGAGATTTCAGGCCGAAAAGATTGGGTTTGGAGATAAACGATAATATCTCCATACCATGGATCAAGAGTACTAATAAGAAACAGAGATTCGTCCGCAATGGGTTGCTCTGCCACAGTTTCAGTATCAGTAGAGGGGAAATCACACATTAGTTCTGCAAAGACCAGGGATTTCTTCGCTTTGGATTTTTCAAATTCCAAGTCGAATTCCTGCAGGATGACTATCCATTTGGAATACTTGCCCCCTAGCAATTGTTTGGTTAAAATGTACATCATAGGGTTGCAATCAGAAATTAACGTAGTTTTGCGTAACAATATGTAATGTCTAAATCGTTGGACAACTTGAACAACTGCCAAAGCCAATTTCTCCACATGCGTATACTTAATCTCAGTCAGATGCAGATTTCGACTAAGATAGTAAATTACATGTTCAGCGCTAGATTCGTCTTCCTAAACTAACACCATCCCAATAGTGGAATGAGAAGCAGTGAGGTACAAAATGTAATCCTGGTTGTAGTTGGGAGGATGCAATAACGGTGCATGGGTTAACGCGTGTTTAAGTGCATCGAAAGACCGATCAGTGATCTCATCCCAAAAGAATGGAATGTTCTGTTTCAGCAACCGGGTAAAACCTTTCGTAAGCTCGGCATAGTTAGGAATAAATCAACGTAAAAAGTTTGCTTTCCCCTGTAAACTTTGGAGTTCGCGTAAAGTCGAAGGAGGAGGTAATTTGACAATAGCTTTGACCTTCGACGGATCGACGCGAATACCTGCTTTAGACAACAAATCCCAGTAAACGACCCGACTCAACACAGAAAACACATTTGTGTGGATTCAGCCGAATTCAATAATGCTGACATCTCATAAATATAGCACGTAAATGTGTGAGATGGTCAGCCCTGCGTGATGAATGAGAAGGTAAATCATCGAGATACGGTTGCACAATGTGCTTAATGTCATGAAACGCATAAGACATCGCCCTTTGAAAAAATGCTCCAGCATTCTTCAATCCAAAGGGTAGTTTGCAGTAAGCAAATGTCCCCCACGGACAAATAAAAGTTGTTTTTGGCTGATCAACAGGGATTATGTTTATTTGATTATACCCTGAAAAGCCGTCCATAAAGGAAAATATTTGACTGCCGGCACAATCATCGATTATTTGATTGATATAGGGAGTTGGATAATTGTCTTTAGGACAAGCTCGATTAATATCCCTATAATCGATACATACTCGTATCGTTCCTTGTTTTTTAGTCACAGGAACAATATTAGATACCCAACCCTTTAAGGGAATTGGATAAATAAAACCTGCGCGAAGTAATTTTTCAACCTCTGCTTTGATAGCAGCAAATTTTCTAGGATGCATTTGATGTAGACGTTGATGGATAGGTTTTGGCATCTAGGTAAGTCTTGATTTCATGTAAGACAATTGACAGATCAATTCTTGGCATTTCTTCATAAGACCAGGCAAAGACATCACAGAATTCTTGAAATAGGGCTTTATAAGTTTGAATTTATTCTTCAGTACAGGAAGAACCTATATGGATGTTTTCAATTATTCCAGGTTTTACTGAAATGTCAATTGGAATCGTTCGAGAAATATTTTCCAAATTTAATTCAGAGTCAAGATTTTGCAATGGATTCTGCGGTTCCTTGACATATTCAGCAGTAAATATTGAAGCGAAATCATCTTCAAAATGATCTAGTTTAGGTAAAAACGAAGATTGGTGATGTAGATCTTCCCATGGTAAATCGTCAACAGACAATAATTCACGAAACTGCTCATCAGAATGAATAGGTTCAGGAAATGTCGTTGTAGCCGAACTAGATATAGAAAGTGATTCCTCGTGGATCCCATTCACTGTATCAATTTCGGTTGAAGAGGGGTCGGAAAACAACTGTACATCCTGATATGCAAGTTCAAATGGACTCAAAGGCATCATGCCATCAATTGAATCTAACTCGGATTCGGAAGGTACGATCCAAGGATCATCAAACATAACAGAGTCTGACGAAATCATATGAATAGTTGCAACAGAAGGTGGTACGTTAGGAGGAGGAATGGAAAAAGTTCCTAGCAAACTAGAATATTTAATCAAACCTACTCCAACATCCTTGTACGGGATAGTCGCTTTACCAACATGCTGGATTGTTTCTGTAGAGGCTGGGTCAGAAGAAAAATAATTTAACTGATCTATTGTAACGATCCTTCCTTGATATGGAAATTTTATGAGTCAGAAGACCGAAGAGACAACAAAAGTCATAGCATAAGACCAACTACGACCCAGAAGAAGGTTGTAATCAAGAGGGGCATCAACCACTTCCACATCTAGATTTACAATTTTACCTTCAACCCCTATGGGTAAATCCTGCAAAATACCAAAAGGGTGGAAACCTCAACCATCAAAAGCCTTAAGAATCTTCGGAGATTGGTTAAGTGTAGGAGAACCAAGTGGTTTCTAACACTGAATCGACATAATACAAGTTGAAGCTCCCTCATCAATCAAAGTCTGATAGATCGGTCTGTTTTTTACTAACACTGGTATCTAGAAAGCCATCTGATGAGGTAGACGAGGTGTACTATTTTCTAAATAAAAGATTATAAGATTAGAATCCCGAACATCGACAGCTCTTATATCAGACACAAGCAATTTATGTTGTGCTAGGCATGATTGCAGCACTTCCAAAGCTGACATTGCTAAAGGGGAAATAGCTAAGTCTTCAAAAATGTTGTAATTCTGAGCAGCTCTCGCATGTGGATTGAAAGCTGATTTACGAAGAACACCTTTAGCAGGCAGTTTGATTATTAAGTCTATATTTTGTTTCTCGATCTGTAGCGGACCAGAAACAGGAGGAGGTGTAGTTGATGTATTTTCATTAGAAGATTCTGCTTCTTTACCATCAACAGGATTCTTAGTACCATAATCTTGCGATCGCATCACTATCCTTACATGAGACATCATCAAAATTGGTTCTTCTGAAGCAGTCAAGGTAGAACAAACCATATTACTATCTTGAGTCGGAAAGGGATCCCTCAAGACAACAGGTTGTGAAACTTTGACAAATTTCGCAACCTTGGCCCAATGTGGGCATTCCTTAGTGTTAGTATGAATCTTTTGTCGAAGTGTACGAAAAAATACCACTTTAGCTACGCATAACTTATAGCCCTAACATCAAATATGGCTGCCAATATCTTCATATCTACAGTTAATTGATCAAGACAAGTGCTGCAAAAAACCAAATCTATGCATAAAGAGACATTAAGCAGTAAAAACAAGGTTTTTCTCCATACATCCAATAGACAAGACAAGAACAATGTTTTTTGAAATAATTTTTGTATTAAGGGCACCTGGGAGGAAAACAAGAAGGTGTTTCCAATTCTCCACAATGGGATGGGTTCTTGGAAGTCCTCAGCACTTCGGATCTAGCATTTCTCTCTCTTGTTTGTGTAGAAAACCAAGAGAAAGATAGAACTCAAAGGGAGCTCACACAGCAGATAATGGAAAATATGACAATGATAATGGCTCAAAGTCAGACCAAGAGTCTAGATCCAGAGTGATCTAATAGGCAAGAAAAGGTGAAGAATGGTAGGAAAAACCCTCCTATTTATAACAAAATATTGGGTCATTCTAGATCTTGGTGCATGATTAAAATAACATTAACCAAATCTAGATCCACCTTTTATGGGATATTTTATTATATTTGTTGGAGGGAAAAAGTATTTGACTTGGGTCAAATCCCTTTATTTGTGAATAATAAATAAATAAATGATTTATTTATCATTTTAAGGAAGTGGTTGAAGGATAATCAAATAAATAATGATTTATTTAATTATTTATGGGTGATTTAGTCATATTTAACAAGGAATATTATTTAAATGAGATTTAAATAATTATTCCTAGAAAATAATAAGATAAATAAAGATTTGTCTAATTAATTTTTTGGTTTGGGGTTAAACATGACCAGGAATAATAATTAAATTATTGTTTAATTAATTATTCCTTGAGGAAAATCAAACAAATATATGTTTGTCTAACATTTCCTTTTGGGGTTTCCTGTTTAGACCATAAACAACCTAATAAATGTGTTTTATTAAGTTATTTTACATAGTGAAGGCAATTTTACTTAGGGTAAAATTGGTTTTACATGGTGTACTTGGGTCCATCTAATGATAGTAGGTTAGATGACCAAAAAATGGTGTAACACTTAGTAAAATGATCTTCGTCACAAATGTAACAAGGATAACATGGTTTACGTTTTTCGTCATTGGATTCATTTTTATCAGTTTTTTCTTTCGAATTCTTTTTGTTTTTATTCTTCCCTTTCTTTTTACTACCGAATTTAGATTTAGCTATAGATGTCTCCACAACATGAATATCGGCAGAAACTTCGGGGGAAGATTCTCCTTTCGGGGAATCAGGTAAAGTTATAATTGGAGAAGAATTCTTTGAAGATTTCTTCTTACTTTTAGTATTGACCGTACCAATCATACCGTCTGCGGCATGAGACCCTGAAGGAGCAGCAGCTATTTGACCATGTTTCGGAAGGTCTGGGATTTTTTCATGTAAAGTACCTAACTGCGTGTAAACGAGGTCAAGGTACTGAGCTTGAGCAATTACTTGCTCTTCAGTAACAACACCAACCTTAGCTACATCTTCAGTAATCTTGGGTAACAATGATTTAACAAACCATACTGCCAAAATTTGATCCGGAATATAAACTTTCACCAAACGTCTCCTATGTCGCCATTCATGAATATGATCAGAAATATACGTAGACGTGGATTGTTTCAGTGAATTTAATAATTCTGTGCCATTGTCGTATCTGACTGGCAACTGAAAATGAGTCAAGAAAGCAGTTTCTAACTGACTGAAATTATGAAACGAGCCTCGTGGTAACTCAATGTACCATTTGGCTGCAAGACCAATAAGAGTTCTTTGGAAAAGACATAAGCGAATCGAATCATCAATGATTGAATTAGATGCACACCAAAGGTGATAAGTCATGACGTGATTTGATGGATCCTCTCCTGACTTACCTTCGAACTTTGGTATATCACTGGGCAACTTATGCGGCATTGGCGGCCAGTAATGATAATAGAAAATTGGATCATTTGTAAGGCGCATCAAATCAGGTAAATCCAAAGTTGCGATAAATGGTAACTGACGGTTAGGGTCACAAAAACCTTGAGTAGCCAAAGCAGTTCCAGGAGGCGGATACCCAGGATAGCTGGGAATCGAATTAGCATTAGGAATTGTATAACCTCTTGGAAAACCAAGATTAACCGGACCGAACTGGGGTTGTTGAGGCTGTTGATAAGTATAGCCAAGGTACGGTTGATACTGATAGTTTGGATTTTGTGTATAGGGACCGAATTGCGGCTGCCCCTGGTACAGTTGATACGTGAATTGTGGTTGACTTGTGACAACTGTACTTGTACCGGCTTGTCCCGTAGGCATATGCACCGAAGTCTGAATCGACTATCCTGACTGGGGTACAGAGACTTGAGGGATTTGCACGGATGCAGGGATAGATGAACTCGAGGTTACAGATACTCCAGAAGCAGGTGTTACAGGTTGAACATGCATAGCAGTAGTTGCAACAGTTTGAGGCGGAGTCTTAGGTGAACTAGGACCAGCTTGCTGAATAGGACCAGGTGCAGGGATTTGAATAGTAGGTTGGACAGGTTGCTGAGTTGGACCAGAAATTAAAGGTTGTCCAGGTTGATAAGGCAACTGCACATTGGGCTGCATAGGCTATTGATATTAGGACGGATCCCACACCATATTCATTCCGGGGTATTGTCCCGCAGAAGTTTGAACGTAAGGACCATAACCTGGTTGAACATAGGGTTGATAGGTAAGTGGTACATTTCCGGCTCCTTGAATAGATGGCTAACCAGAAGGCTGTTGGAAACCTTGAATCAGGTACTGACCTTAAGGTTGATAACCTTGAGGCGCGTACTGAAGCTAGGGTTGATAAGGACCCTGAGGAGCATATTGAGTTTTGGGTTGACCTTGGGGCATATACTGTCCTGAAGGTTGATACCATTGAGGTGTGTACTGCCCTTGGGGTTGTCCCCCAAAATAATATGACTCGATAGTTTGTCCTGGGAAAAAGTTACCTTGAGGTTGCCCCCCAGGTGGTAACTGACTTCCTGAAGGTTGCCCCCGAGGCGGTAATTGACTACCTTGAGGTTGCCCTCTAGGCGGTAATTGACTACCTTGGGGTTGCCCCCTAGGCGGTAACGGATTTCCCTATATTGGCCCTCCAGGCAGTAACTGACTGCCTTGAGGTTGAGGATTTGGAATATTACCAGAAATCATATAGATTTTCACTATGTTCGACGTTTCAGTTTTAACACCACTATTACCAGATGACAACATTTGTTCGATGGGTTGAGGAGCTGCTCCCGAGAAAGTACTAGACAGAGCCTGATATCCCGAAGGAACAGAAGGACCACTGTGTAAAAATGATTCTGGTGTCTGGGAAAACATGGATGACTCTCCGGCCATAATGGATGGTGGATAGTAACCTCTGGGTGTAGGATGAAATGGAACTCGAGGTGGAGAAAAAGCAAGACCCGGATTCTCTAAAAAGTTTGTTAAAGATAGATACCAAGCACTAGTTCGAATAGGGCTGTAGAAAATAGATTCATGCTCCCTAAGATTTAAGGATTGAGGGGTGTTGGGAAGAGATATATCTTCATCTGGATTAGTAAGTTCTTCAATGGAAATAAGACCAGCTGGAAGATCGTTAGTGACAATATTTCTTACCCTAGGTGAATCAAGATCGCTAGAAGTTGGTGAAATAAATCCTGAGGATGTTTCTAAAATAGAAGGTTCAGTTTCAGGTTCAGAGATTTCAGGTTCGTCAGCCAGTTCACTGAAAGCAGGAACACTATCAGTAACTTCAGAAACTGAAATTGGTTCTTGAATGTATTATGTTGTAGGTATTTGATGATCAGGATGGACAATTATGGATGAACTTCCAATTTATGTTGATCTAATCCTACCACTACTGGATGATACCAGAGCACGAAGCCCTTCAAGCTGACTTGGTGAATATTCAGGGGGTTTCCCTTGTAGTCTCTGGGATTGTCTTGGAAATTCCGCCACGATTAAATATTAACTAATCATACGCAAACAAAGAAAATTTCAATGAAAACACCTAAAGTCTCTAAAGAAACAAACAGCTGAATCACACGCTTAAAAAAATATAAGAGTTCAAACCACACACAAACAGTAACTTTCTATACTAAAAACACTAGTTGGTGATGAAATCCAACTTAGTAGAAATTTAACACAGAAAGGGCGGTTGGAATAGTTACCTCGACAACCTGCTTAATGAAACAGACTGGTACAAGTTTCCTCACAAAACCATCTCGTGTGAAGAGAACCCCCCAGAGAGTCCAAGTGAGTCTAGTCGATGTCTGCTCCAGGTACAGTGAGATATTTCCTTCACCGTCACCTTAGGAAATAATCTTAAGATAATGGACGCTAAGGTTACCAACAGTAACAAATATAACTGGGGGAACAGTATACGATCTGATTTCACGCACAAGGGCAGAGTAGCAAGCTCAATCCCCTTGAGGGCTCCTCGACATGGTTAATCCGAGGTTTACCGACAAGTGACCCCAGGGTCCTCGACAGTGGTTAATCCGAGGTTTACCATTTGTAATACACGCAAAATCTTCTATCTTCCCAAATGAAACCGAATTGATTGTCTCAAAGGTTCGGACATGATCTCATGATTGACTTCTTTAAGAGAAGCTTCCCAGATTATACAAATTACAATTGGATTTATCTCCTACAGCAAGATTTGTCTACTTTTTTGTTTTTTACTACCTTGCAGAGTTAACTACTCCCTACTCCAAGATACTAGCCTAAGCTATGTTGGTGATAAGAGCCCTAGAAAATAAAAATATGCTAGATGAATTTTAATTAAGCGTTACTTTTAAGAGTTGTTTCTTAAGTCAATGGGTGCGGAAATGAAACTCTGATGGTGTGAAGACTCGATTTCCAAAAGACACTAAAAATGCACCTAAAAATGATAATCAGATTGTTTTCTTTCAATGAAATTCTAATTAAGGAAAAGTTAGAGAATGCAACTCTTTTAATAAACAATTCCTTCTTTAAACATAAAGAATACTTCAAAAAAAAATATTTTTGTCTTTTCCAATAAATTATCAAAGCTCACAATAAAAATCCTTTCACTTTCCAAAAACTCGAAGCTACAAAACAATTTTCATTCAAAAGAAAGCTAGAAATTTTAAAGGCACTCAAAACTACAAACTAATTTCGAGATCTACAAAGTTTAATAGCACTCAAAACTACAAATTTTAATAATCTAAATGAATAAAAGCTTTAAGATTTTTTGAAGAATGTTTTTACTTAGTTGTTCAGCAAACTAAGGATCTATTCATCCAGAATAACAAAGAGATCGAAAACACTCAATTATGTTTTTTATTAAAAAATGAAATTCGAAAACCAATAACAAAGTTTCTTTTCAAAGATTTGCAAATAAACAGGTAACTCTATTTCTCAATAAAGGATGATTTCACAATCAAGTCATATCCAGCAAAAAGACTAAAAATACCAAGGTAATCTGAGGTACTTCAAAATGTCAAATGCTTCAAATCGCTACAAAGACCAAGTGAAATGAAATCCAAAACAAAAAACTTCTAGAAAATCATCAAAACACCAATACTGCTAAGATTTATTAACAGAAAGCTTTTGACAGAAACAATCATCAATCTGGGCAGAAAACAAAAACTGAAAATCGAAATCAAGATAAACTAAAGAAAGAAATCTGAAGTTTTTCAAAACTTTAACAGGGTCCGCAGGCTCCAAGATGTCACAGGTGCGGTCCCGTACTGTTTACACAGGAAAAGTGCAAAACTGGCCGCACTGTGAAAAGAAGGCAAAGTGCGGTCCCAGGAAAAACTAGAGAAAAACTTAAAGGATTCCAAAATTTTCAAAAACAGAGAAAACGTAAGCTACCGAGGCAGATGTCAATCAATCAAAAACCAAGAAAAACGTTTCCTCAAGTCAAAATAAAAGAGAACCAAAATCAACAAGTTCTTTCCCAGTGGAGTCACCAATTTGTTGGAGGATTAATCCGTCTTGCGAACAATACCGATCTCCCTAATACTAAAAGTATCTAGCAACAAACAGCCAAACATACTAATCTTTCTCTAAGCATGTAAGGTTTACAAAAAGCTCTATAGAGGTGTTAAGGACTTACCATTTGTCCAGTGCTTGTTTGAAGTCGTTGTTGTCCCTCGCGCGCTTGAAGGAGTTTTCCTCGTAAACCTATAGTCACATACAAACAAAATATTACATAGCACCTGTATAGAAATCATCATAAACCATGCTTATCATAGTGATCAAGGAATCTATGAAATAAACCATTGATTGAAAGCTTATTGAGAAAAATGTGTATATTTGTATTAATTTCAAAAGAAGAAAATCCTTACAACCTGAGCCTTGATGTTGCACACGACTTTCCGAGGTCCGAAGCAGGAGTCTCCTTTACTTTGATAAGCTCTTCACTCCTCAACCAATACAAATAGAGGTATGCAATCTCTCCTCACAAAAGTCTTAGTTAACTAAGTCTAAATCTCAGCAGCACTTAACTTCAAATATTCTAAAAGCTTGAACTCCCTTTGAGGCTACCCAATGCCTCTTTTTATAGTGGAAAAGAGAAGGTTTTATGTTCCAAGTATGAAGGGATAGAATCCTCCTTCAAAGGGATAAGCTCCTCACATCAAGGGGTTAGCTCCATAAGGTAATGGATTCATGCACCTCACAAGAGCGGTTCTGCCACCACAAAATCCATTCTAGAAGCTTCTGGAATTCACTTTTATTGAGCTTTTTAGAATTTACTTACGCCATTTTAATCTTACAGGGGTCCTCACCTATAAAAAAGATAAAGTGCATTTAGGAACGCAGGAAATCTGAGCATTGGGTGCGGGACTGCAGGCAAGATAGCCAGAAAGTGCGACACCAAAGTTTAGGAGACTTTTATGAATTTTTTCTGATTTTCAAGGCTTGACATGAGGAACTCATATGTTAGACTTGCAAAAGGGAGAATTTTGAGTAATAATGAGCTCATACACACAGCGGAATGTCAGGGTGACAATTTTCAGTGTAACAAGCACTTTCACAATCCTTTCTTTGCTGGTATCATGGAGTTTAGTTTAATGTTTTCACCTTCTCTAGAAAATTTCCCAAAACCCGAGATTCTTGGAGTACTTTCAAGAAAATCATCAGTGTTGTCTTCTAAGTTCTTTATAGCCCTTTCAAGTTCATTCATTTATCTCCAGTTCACCTAAAATTTTTCCCTTTTCCATCAATAATTTCTGAAAGCCTTCTCTTCCTGTTTGGTTTTTGGTGTACCTCCAGGTTATTTGCTATAAGAGGTTAGTGTTTTGACATTTAAGTGGGCCATTCAGCTCAAAATCCTAGTTCTCCTTTCAAGATCAGTTTGTTTCCCTTTCTTCACTTGCATTTTATGATTTGATAATACAAACTTCTTTGGAAAATTTATAGCAAAGGAAAAGTGGTGCCTTAAACACCTAATGATGACCTTCAACCATGTAAAAACCCTAATTGACCTAGTGGGAAGATTATTTGACTTGGTCTTTGAATGAAAATTGGTTTGGAGTCTTCAAGTGTTAAAACAGAGTATTGACAAAGTGGTGTATTGAAGATCCAAAATCCAATGTACTTGAATTATCTGAAGAGCCTACAAAGATAGTTTTGAGACCATCAATCCTTGAGGAACCTAGTTAATCATGGTGATGAGTTAAGCTATAGGTAACCATAGCTGCAAAGTAGATTTATGGGAAAGGGAAAAAAAGATTAATGAGGTCATAAGTAGGACAAAAGGGTGGAGATGAGTGGCACAAGCCCATAAGAAGTCCTTTAGGAGTGGTAGGGTGACCAGAGAATGACAAACTGGTAGAACAATGAAAAATTTTCCATAAGGATAATGAAGGGAGTGAGATTCATAAAACTCACAATATTCACGAAATTTTGTTTTTAGAAATCTAGAACCAATATTTAGTCATCTACAGATAATAAAAATTACTGATGACTAACACATAAGAGAGTCAAATTTATTAGAGTTGGGAAAGAAAAGAAGAGTGAATACATATGTATGGGGACATGCTCAGGTATCATCTATCAGTGGCTGTTGTTATTACATTACTTTTGTTGATGATGCAACTACAAAAACTTGGATTTATTGTATTTGGGATAAATTTGATGTATTTGATACTTTCAAGATATGGAAAGCTTTGGTTGAGATTGAGACAGGAAATAATTTGAAGTGTCTCAGATCTTATAATGGAGGTGAATATTGCACAAAGAGTTTGATAGGTACTGTTCATAGCATGGAATTAGCTGAGAGAAGATAGTTCCAGGAACACCACAAGTAAATGGTGTTTCATAAAGGATGAACGGGGAAATCATAGAGCGTGCAAGGTACATGAGATTGCCTGTAGGATTTCCTTTACAATTTTCGGCAGATATTGTGGATATTGTTTTTTATATAATAAATAGAGGGCCTTTAAGTTCCTTGAATGGTGGTATTCCAAAGGAGGCATGGACAGGTAAAACGATAACCTACTATTTTTTAAAGCCTTTTGGGTATGAGGTCTTTGTCCATATTAATAAATAAAATATAAAAAATCTAGAGGAAAATTCAAAGAAATGTACCTTTATTAGATATGGTGTTAATGATTTGGTTATCTCTTATATGATTATGAAAATCACAAAATAATTAGGAGAAGAGATGTCATATTCAATTAAAATTTCTTATGTAAGGATCAGATGCAGGAAAAGACGAAGGATAAATAAAACAAAGAATACATAATGCTTGATGAGATCGCAAAAAAATTAAAGGTGCATGAAAATAATACTAATTAACAACCACAAAAACGACAACCACCACAACAAGAACATGCACCTCCAACACCTAAGCGTGGTGTTAGAAGATCTACCAGGATAAGTAGACCCCCTAAACAATAATCTCCTTCATTATATTACGTATTTTTGACTGATTCTGGTGAACCAAAAGGTTATGAAGAAGAAATTCATGTAGAAAACAGGAAGAAGTAGGAGCTATCAATGAAAGAATATATGGACTCCTTGGTACATAACTAGACTTGGGACTTAGTCACGTTGCCTACAGATAAACAAAATTGCAGAATAAATGGGTTTATAGGTTGAAGGAAGAAGATGGAAGAAAACAGAGGTAAAAAACTATACTTGTGGTGAAGGGGTTTGCACAAAAGAAAGGTATTGAATTTGATGAAATATTTTCTCCTGCTTTTAAATGACTTCAATCGGAACTATTTTAATTCTTGTAGTGATGGAAGATTTTCATCTCGAATAGTTACATGTAAAGACAACCTTTCTCCATTGAGATTTGGAGGAAGAGATCTATATGCAGAAACCACAAGGATATGAGGTCAAAGGGAAGGAAAAATTAGTGTGCGGGTTGAAGAAGAGCTTGTATGGCTTAAAACATGCTTCAAGGTAGTGGCATCTAAAATTTTAAATGTTTAGGTCCGAAAAAAGGTTATACTAGATGAAACTCTGATAATTTTGTTTATCTGAAATAAAAAAATGATATGAGCTATATTATATTATTATTGTATATATATGACATGCTTGTTGCATGGTATAACATGCAGGAAATAATTATGCTTAAATGAAAATTGGAAAATTCATTTGCAATGAAGGATTTGGGAGTTGCAAAACAAATCCTTAGTATGAGAATAACTAGAGATAGGAAAAATCACAATTAACATTGTCTCAGAATGAGTAAATACAAAATGTGTTGGATTTATTTATATGCAAAATGCAAAACCAGTCAGTACACCTTTGGCTAGCCATTTCAAACTTGGTAAGGAGATGTGTCCCAAGAATGAAGAAGAAATGGATTATATGTCTAAACTTCCATATGGATCAGTAGTTGGAATTAATGTATGCAATGGTCTGCACAAGGCTTGGTATTGCACATACAATTGGATTTGTAAAAAGGTACATGAAAAATCCAGGAAAAGATCATTGAATGGAAGTGAAATGGATTCTCGGGTATTTGATAGGTACCCTAAATCAAGAATTATTCTTTGCTGGTTCAAATATTTCTGCATAGGGGTATGTTCAAGCAGATATGAAAGGTGATATATATAACAGGAGGGGAACTACAAGATATGTATTTACCATAGGTGGATCAACTATCAGTTGGGTTTTGAAAATGCAAAGTGTTGTTGCACTTTCAACAACAGAATCAGAATATGTTGCTGCTACAGAGGCTAGTAAATAAATGATTGGGTTACACAGGTTTACGGGTGAATTTGGTAAGAAGAGGGAGATTGGAAGGTTATATAGTGAAAACTATCCAGAGTGGCATTCATCCTGCAAAGAACTCAACATTTCATTCTGAGACTAAAAACATACAACTTGAGTACCATTTCATACAGTCAGTGTTTGAAGATGGACAATTAAAGCTGGAAAAGATACACACTAGCCAAAATCCTACATATATGTTAACAAAAGTTTTAAGAAGGGATAAACTAAGGTTATGCTCAGTTTCAATTGGTCTTCAGCTATGATGATGAAGACAAAAAATAGCCAAGTCCTATTGGGGTCCTGTGATTTGGCCGACTGGAAAACCAAATGACAAGGCAACATATAAATCAGTCTTTAGAGCTCTATGATCTAGCCCTCCTAGTCTCAGAGAGGGATCTCTCAATATGTTTGCAAAGATATGACTTGTTTGCTTGAAAAAAGTTGATTTTAGGCTAGTTATTAAGCATTTGTTTGTTTTATTGTTTTGTGGGACATGATGATCTAGGCAGCATAGATAGAAAAGGGAAATCTCTAAGTCATTGCGTAATGGAATCAAGTAGAATTTTGTAACAAGTTTGTAGATGAATTAGGGATATCAAAGGGCAAATAAAACTTGGCTGTTGGATATACAAAGTTTTCAGGTGAAATGAAATGATCTTCAAGGTTTTAAAATGAAAAGTAGAACTAAGGGCAGTTAATAATCCTTAATTATATGTACTCTTCAACAAAGGGACTTAAATTATTATTTGAACATAAAGAAGTATTTTATAGATAGGGCTAACCATGAATTCTAAAAATCAAATTTCAGCAAATAACAATTCCAAGACAAACTTTCAAAATGAAATCTAAGAGTCGAGGAACGCTCTATTTCATCAAAGATTTCACTCTCAAGGATAAGAAAACATTCAAGATTCACAAATAACTGCATTAATAGAAGAGGGAACTTCTAAACATCTGTGATTACAACTATAAAGACCTTCAAAAAATTTATTTGAGCAAGTACAAAGGGTATGATCAAAACATACCTCTTTGGAAAACTTTGGACAATGGTACTTTGAAAGGAGACTTCAAAAACAGTTTTTAAAGTGTCAACAAGAAGCAGGGAAAACCATAAATCATCTTTAGGCCAACTGTATTGAAATATTCTTGAAATAAACAGGCTTAAGGGTTGAAAATCAGTCAAACTATTCAATAAAACCTTGAGCAGATGAAAACATAAAGATAGTGAAGAGTAAACAGGTCTAAGGTGCTTCTAGGAGACATTTCTTAGCCTAAAACTTTTACTCTACTGCAAGCAAGATATGATGAAAACATAATGGAAAACAGGAAAAACATAAACAGATTAGAATACTTCACCAACATCCAAGCTCAGGGATCCAATAACAGATATTTCTCCATCCACAAACAGGTCAAAACACCCACAGGTTCCAGTAGATCAATGTATTTTTCAATCTCAACAGAACTATGCATTACTTCAAAGAGTTATCAAATTCCCCCTTACAATGAGTTCAAATGCAGTATTTATGCTGCAAATGAGGAGGTGGAAACATCTAGGGTTCAAAATGTCATTAAATGACATATTAAATGCACTCCTATCCTCAAAAACCATGCAAGGCATAAGGTAGGAATGTCTCTCAACTACTTCTCTGTATAATAAATCTGTCTTTACTTCCCGAGGATGAAACTGCTGAAAAGATTGACTTTTGTTTAAGCCTAAGTCTTCTTGATTTAATTCTAAAACTGCTCTTTAGGCTTAATATGCCTTTATTTCATCATTTAAACTGTGTTTTAACGTCTGATGATGCTTTTAGCCTTCATAATGCACCTTTTGGGCCTTTAAACCTTTTCTACTAACTGTTTAACTGATTAATCATCTCTGTTCTTTGGTTAAGTCTTTTAATCTTCGGTTTGTTTGACTTTAACCTTTATCTTTGAGCTTCACTGTCTTTTCCTTTCTTCTTATTTTACTGATTCTTCTTTGTTTTGTTGTGTGCAGGGTTTCTTTTGGTGCACCGAGGGTTTGATCCTTTTATATAACCCCTTTAGCTCTTTTTCTTTGATTTTTGGGCTACAGAGGACTATGATCCTCGGCCTTGGCACTATCTTGGACTGTTAATAGCCTCTTCCGCCATTGAACCTGCAAAACAACCATTAAACACATTATAAAATCCTGTGGGGTTGGAAAAACTACATGAGTGGCGGAGGAGCAGTGGAGAAATGTTGCAGAGGGAGGAAATCGAGAAAACTATGAAAAAAGGGTTTAAAATGGAGCTGGACATGAAAAATGGGCAAAAATGGTTTTGAAAACCACTAGTGGTTTTCGCACGACAAACGGGTTTTTTAATAAAACGAACGCGATTGAATCATTTCACGACACACTTATTTTACGAAACCGGTGGTTTCGCGTGGAAATTATGTGTTAAAACTTAGGAGGCAAATGTGCGTGATATGTGCTCCTAACCATTGGATGAGGGGGGGCAGATCCGATAGTGCGGAGAGGAGCGCGATGGAAAGGTGCACGGGCGGAATATTAGTGGGAGATAGGTGGCAATAGGGGATTGGAGTGGTGGCTCTGTGGGTGGAAGGTGGTCCATATGGTGACGTGGGCTATTTGTCGTGGAGCGGCAGCGTTTATGCAATGGATTTGGATGT
This sequence comes from Pinus albicaulis, assembly GCA_034641835.2. NCBI lineage: Eukaryota > Viridiplantae > Streptophyta > Pinopsida > Pinales > Pinaceae > Pinus > Pinus albicaulis. Next base: position 62,044 of record JAXQQM020081525.1, read on the forward strand.
CAGGTTAAACGACGACCGTTAGATCATGCAGATCGATGGTGTAGATCGATTTGCGGGGATGAATGGGTGGAAGGTTGGATGATGAGGGGGGAGTGCAGAGTTGTTGGATGGTTGGGATGGACGGATGAGATCCATTGAGGAATATATAGCGCGGAGAAAAAGGAAGGCAAGAGAAGGGCTGGAGGAAAGGTGAGGAATGGTAGGGTAAGTTAGCGCCATAGGATCCAACAGATCAATGGCTCAAATTAATGCAGGTTTTGATAAGTGTGGCAAGGAGAAAACAAATAAAAATCACGTTTTTCCATAGGTGCGGGGGGTAAAATAGAAGATAAGGGAAGGGGGGCTAGGTATAAGGTAGAAGTGCGGTTGTATGGAGGAGTAGGGAACTAGGAGCGGAGGGAAGGGGCTAATAGCTAGTGTAGAAAGTTTAAGCACCTGGTCGTGGGGGTTAGGTCATATGACAGAGGGGGCTAAAGATTTTAAGCCCTTGGGGGCTTAAACTTTTATTTATAAAAACGACTGTTTTTAGGGACAAAAAATGGGTTTTTTAGGCCAAATTAGAAGTTCCGATAGGTGAAAAGGGGTGTTTTAAACCAAAACAAAGTGATTTTAATGGTTTAGAAAAGGTTTTCAAACCATATAAAGGAGTTATGATGGTTGGGAGGGTTTTTTTGGAGGAAATGATGAGTTGATAGAGGGAAAAAGGGCTATTTTCAGAAGGAAATGGACTAATAAAAACAGGGGTAAAATAGCCTGAAATGGGCTTTGTTCTTTGAAACAGCAGGATAACCCTTTAGGAGACATGGATGAAGATTTTTGTGAATTGAAAAACTCAGAATGATGAAGGTAGTGAGATTTCTAGAACTCATAATGTTTCTAGAAATGTTATTTCTAGAAATCTAGGATTAGCAATTTAGTCATCTTTAGATATCATCAGAATTATGGATGACTAATAGTGGTTCCACTTGGGGAGGACAACTATCATTTTAGGTGTCTAGAACCTCATTTATTAACCTTTGGCTTTTAGCAGACTAGTGCCTTATCTATTGGGTATATTTCTTCTTTTCTTGTTGATTTTTCTCTGAAAAGGACAACTTTTATCAATCTACAACATGTAACTTCTTCAAAACAACATCTCTACCTACCCAATCTTACTTTGTCCTAGTATTTTTTCTTCCTTTTTGAGTGAATTTGAACTAGCAAACTCTTTGACAATTTTTTTTTTGAAAACAGAAATAAAATAATCTATTTCTACCCTTATTTCTTCCAAGAGTCTAGTTTAAACTGTTGAACTCCTTATTTCTCTACCTATCTATCTGTCAAGATTAAGCTGTTTGACAGGTTTTATTCTCTATTTCTAAAACATGAAACTTAAACATATTCAAATTAGGATTAGATTGTCTGATCTGCTATGGTGTCTATGGCTGTATGTACAAGCTGCACATAGACTTTATTTGTAGAAAAATAAAACAAAATTGTGAAGGCTTAAGATCTGAAAATTAAAGACATCCTTATTTTCTTTTCTCAGCTCTTGGTTTTGATTTTTTGAGCTATCTTCTTCTTCTTTTCCTGGTTCAACTTTTTAGCATATTAGAACCAGCCTTTCTTTCTCTCTTTGGCCCAAGTTTTTATCATGTTAGCGCCATGTTTTCTTTTGATTCCTAGTTCATATTTTGAGCATGTTTGAACCATTTTTCTTCTATCATAATCTATTCTACTGATAAGCCAAGTCTGAAAAAATCTTATCAATCTGTGCTTCTACTAAATTATCAACGTAAATTTAAAGTATGTTCAGTCATGATTAGGCTAGATGACTGAACAATATATCATTTTTTAATCAGCAGTGGCACTTAGATTTGCTCACTTTCAGAAAATTCTCTTTTTGGGTATGCGGTTGTACCTTTTTTGAATCTGCCCTCTTTTATTTTTCTATTGTTTTTGTGTTTTTATTATTTTTTCAAATTGAAACAACAATGTTATATATAGTGAAAATAAAAGATTTGAAATTTAGGACACTTGACAGAAGTAATGCTTGAGCATCCTGCGATTCACAGGACCTCCAAATAAATATTCTCCACTCAGTTCTTGCAGAAGGAATGCATTGTGACCCCTGATAGAATGAATAATGTAGGGAAATTTCCACATATTTTCAAATTTTCCATGTTTTCCCTTTTCTTCCCTTCTAGAATCCCACTTTAGAACTATATTTCCAACTTGGAAATCATTTTCTTTAGTCCTCTTGTCAAATAATTTCTTAATACTCTCTTTGACTGTTTGTGTTCTGCTGTATACTTCCTCTCTGGTCTATTGTAAATGAATGGCTTGGTTGATCCTTCTTTGCATATCATTTTCTTCAGTTTGTACTTCTTGGAGGAGTTTCATGACTAGAACTCCTAAAGAGGTTAGGAATATTGCATCCATGCCATAAACCAGTTGATAGGGAGACATATTTATTAAATTTTTGGTGGTTAATCTATTAGCCCATAAAGCATGAACAAGCTTACTATGCCATGATTTCTAATTCTAATCCAACAATATTTTGATAATATTGGCAAGGATTTTGTGGGAGGATTCAAATAATCCATTTCCTTGAGGATAGTAGGCAGTGGAATGACCGAATGTAATATGATATTTATGGCAGAAGTCAACCATTTTCTTAGATTTGAATGCAGCAGCATTGTCTGTGATAATTTTTCTTGGAAAACCATATCTGGATAGTATGTTGGTTTCAAGGAACTTGATAATGATAGATTCAGTAGAATTCCTAGAGGGTATAGCTTCTATCCACTTGGTAAAATAATCAGTGGCAGTGAGGATACACTTATGCTGGGCTGAAGAAGATGGGTGAATTTATCCAATGAAGTCCAAGCCCCATTGTTGAAAGGGAGCCTAAACACTGATGGGATGTAGGGGTAAAGGTAGGAGTTTTCTTTTGCCATCAAAAATTTGACACTTATGGCAAGACATGACAAGTTTCTGAGTATCTGGGAAAAGGGTGGGCCAATAGTAACCAGATCTGAGGATTTTATTTACTGTAGTCTTCCAGTACAGATGTCCTCCACAATCGCCCTCATGCAACTCATGCATGATTTTTCTTGCATCAACCTCAAGTAGACATTTAAGCAATATTCCAATAGCATTCTTCCAATATAAAACCCCATCAAATATGCAATAATTTAAGGCCTTCTGCTTCAAAAATCTAGCTTTAGTTTTAGATAGAGAAGGAGGGGTATTCAGATAAGGTATCACATATATGATATCAACATACCAAGGTGAATTCACAAATGTTTCTTTTATGAATGGAGCTGTGAATTCCTATAATTCTTCTAAGACATCAACCATGTTAATATGAAGTGCTTGGAAGTTTGAATCGGCCAAGAGTTGAGCTAATCCTTGCCCTTTGATCAGTTTGGTAGGACTGATTTCTAAGTCATATTCTAGAATAATAGCAATCCATTTTCCCCTTTTTCCATCAAGGTATTGACTTAGAATATCCTTGAAAAATGTGTGTGGAACAAAAGCAATGATGTGAGAATGCAGAATATAGACTCTAAAGTCATTCAATGCTTTTACTAAGGCTAAGGCTTGTTTCTCCATGATGTTATACTTGAGTGGAGCATCTTTAAAGGCCCTACTAATAAAGGATGTTGGTTTTTCAAGCCCCATTTCATTCTTTTGTGGTAATACTGTAGCTATTGTATGTTCAGATGCAAAAGAAAAGATATAAAAATCCTTGGTGAAATCAGGACTAATAAGAACTGGTGTTTGTGTAAGAGCTTGTTTCACTAGTTCAAATGATTGTTTGGCTTGTATTGTCCATTTAAAACCTACCTATTTCTTTAGCATGTTTGTGATATTTCTTAATAGCTTAGCAAGGTTGGGGATGAATCTCCTTAAAAAAATTATCTTCCCAATGAAAGATTGTAATTCTTTAAGGTTTCTAGGATGGCTGATTTTGAAAATGCCATCAATCCTTTTAGGGTCTACTTGGATTCCCTCTTCAGAAATTATGTGACCAAGTAGCTTTCCTTCTTTGAGACCAAAGAGTGTCTTTTTGGGATTCAAAGATAAGCCATATCTCCTACATTTCTAAAAAACGTTTCTTAAATGAATCAAGTGTTCTTCATCTTTTTTAGAGAAAACAGTAATGTCATCAAGGTAAATGATTATAAAATAGCCTATGTATTCTGAAAAGGCTATGTCCATGGCCCTTTGGAAGGTGGCCCCTGCATTCATTAAGAAAATGGAATTTTGACATACATGAAAGTACGCCAAGTTGTAGTAAAAGAAATTTTATGTTGGTCACTTGGGAGTACTAAAACCCAATTGTGACCTGAGAACCCATCCAACAGTGAAATTCTTTTAGACCCAACCACCCTTTGAAGTATATGATCCATTTTTGGCAAGGGATAGTTATCTTTATGGGAAGCTCTATTTATATTTTTGAAATTGATGCAGAGTCTAATTTCCCCAGTATTTTTCCTAACAGATACTAAGTTGGAAACCCATTCTGAATACTTGATGGGAACTATGATCCCAACATCATACATCTTCTTAATCTCTTTCTCAACTAAAGGCAATAAAATAGGGTTTATCCTTCTGAGTTTTTGTTTGAAAGGTTTCTGATTTTCCTTAAGAGAAATTTTCTGTTGAATGATTCTGGTATCATATGATTTTAGATCCTTGTATCCCCATGCAAACACATCTTTAAATTCTTTGAAAAGTTCTATGTATTTCTGTTTGATATGAGTTGGGAGATTTTTGGATAATTTTATCATCTCAGGTTTTTCTAGGCTTCCTATGTTATGTTCTTCTATGTTTGTTTCCATAGGCTCCATCCTTGGTTCCCTGGCTACGTCATTGAAATCAAAAATTTGTTCTAATTGTGCAAGACCTCTTGGAATTGTATCATTTTTACATTGTAAAACTTCTAGGTCTTTCTGGTCTGTACTATCAATTATTTCTTCTCTAAAGGATGTTCAAAAAGGTTTATATCAGCAGAAAAAGACAGCTTTGTTTCAGGGTTTTGTTTTTCATTAAAACAATTTTCCTCATGGCTTGAAAAAGGTATTGGTATGGCAAAGTCATTCTTTGATTGCATAAAATCATCTATGTGTTTGTCTCCTTTGAATACTTGCCAATAATCTTCATTGTCAGGTATTGCATGTCTATTTTTTACCTTTATACTAAATTTTTCATTTGTCTGTGGTATTTGGCAATTACTAACAGCAAAGGCAAGTTCATTTTCTAGATGATTTTGAGCTCTTGGGATGAAAATGAGTTCATATTTTTCAAAGGTTTTTAGGAGATCAAGGGTAGAATTTCTATATTCTCTGAGTTTTTGGTTTTTGGTCTAATACTCCCCTTTAATCTATCTGATAATTAGATCAAAATCCCCTTGGACTGATATTCTTTTGGCTCTTAAATCTTTGAGTAAGTGTAGGCCAATAAGGAGGGCTTCATATTCAACAATGTTATTTGTGCATGGAAAATCCAGTATATAGGAAAATCCTTTGTTTGTGTTCTGTATCCATACACTAGCCCCTGCACTTATTTTCCTATAAGAGCCATCAAAGTTTATCTTCCAAGGTATTTCAATCTCATTTTCATTTTCTTTCTATTGTTCAAGGCTGCTAAAATTTGGACTTTTCTTTTCTTCAGTTGATTATAGATTTGACTGTTCTAGTAGACTAAATTATCCTTTGTTTTCCTTTTCTTGTTGGCTGATTTCATCTTCATTATATAAGATAAAGGAATCCAAATTTGAATGGATGGAGTAGATAGGAGAATTGTTTGGTCTATCTATGTTGCTCACCATGTATTTCATGTGGGATTCCTTGTATAATATTCTAGTTTGGTTAAATACTAGGATGGTGGCATAAGACATGTCCATTTGAAGGCTCCCCTGAAGTTTGGCTCCCCATGATCTAAATAGAAGCATGCCATACTTGGGGGAATGTCAGCTACTACTATATCCATTAATAGACTCTTGGCAGGAATTTGTGCCAAGTTGACACACAAATATTTGATTAGGCCTATGCATTTGACCCTGCTTGAATCAAAGGAGTATAGGTCTTTGTATGGTTTAGTAATTTATAATCCTAGGCTTTTCATTACTACTTTGGGCATAAGATTGTGTGAAGCACCTGACTCTAGCATGGCATTACGAAAGATTTTTTCATGTATATTCAAGCTGACATCGAAGGGAGGGATAGCCCCTTCTTGGTATTTTCCTTCAACTTCAGTACCAAACAATAACTCAGGTTTATCATTTGTCAAGTTTAAACTATCAGTGTCATTGCCTATATTCAAAGCTTTCAAAACTTGGTTTTTATATACATCCTGAGTTACTAGTTCAGCTAAGGGTATGGTGATTTTGATTTTGGAAATTTCCCCTTCAAGGCTGAAAGGAACTATTGTTCTTAACATATTTACATCTGTTTTTTCATTTACAACTCTTTCAGCAATTCTGATTTGTTGATTTTTATTTGGACTGTTATTTGGGACAGATTTGTTAGGGCCACTAGCAGAAGTACTAGGGCAGCTTTGTTCAACACTTTGCTGAATGTTTTTGTCTTTATTTTGGTCAGTTTTTTGGCCAAAGTGTTGATGTTACTGGCTTTCTTTTTGGACTGATTTTCTGAAATTTTCTTAATAGCAGTACTAGTGTTTTTGTCATTAGAAATCTCTTTACTCCCTTTGATTCTAATATTATATTGTTTGTGTACCTCCATGATCGCATTTTCAAACCCCAATCTGTAATCTTCATAATCTTCATGGTTGTTTTCAATTTGTTCTAAAGACAAGAATCCTTGTTCTTCTTCAGTGAGAAAAACATATGTCTCACTGTCAGATCCTATCAGATTTACATGATTTTCTTCCAACCTTTCAACTTCCCTTTCTTCTTCTTGATCAATATAGTTTTGTTGAAAGGGAGGCCTAATCTGTTGGTCATAATCTCTTTGCCTATCTTGATTAGGGTCACTTCTGAGATTTTTGTTTCTATTTCTATTTTGGTTTTCTCTAGGAGGCACTCTATCATTCAGATTTATCTTTTCAAGAATTATCTCCATTACCGTCACTAAGTTATCAATTTTAGTATCTTATGATGAGGTTGATGGCATTGTATCATCCCTGTATGTAACTCTTTTCTCTACTCTCAACCTAGCTCTTTTCTCAATCAGATTTGCTTCTACACTTAAGGCTCCCCTCTGCATATATTCTAAATTTGAGGGGTCTCTTTCTCTTAGTTGGCAAGCCATTTCAGGATCAAAGCCCTCTGGAAATTTAGCCAAGGCTAAGCCTAATGGATGTTTCATGTCTGGAGGGAGTGCATTATAAAAACTATTAAATCTAGTGCAATATTCTTCGACACCTTCCCCACTGTTTCTTGTGAGACTGGTATATTCCGAAAGAATTTGGAGGGTTTTTTTCTAATTTCCCATTTGTTTATGAATGTTTGATATAAAGAAGGGAGATCATTTATGCTGTGAGGAGCTAAGTTTTTAAACCATTTCTTGACTTCTCCTCCTAAACTTTGAGCAAAAATTCTCATTTTAATGGTCTCTTCTTCTATCTCCATGTAATCAAAGGCATCATTCATTTTATCTACATGCTGTTGGGTAGTAGTAGCTTCATTTCCAGTGAAATGGGGAATTTTGGATTGCTATTGATTGGGTAAGGGAACCAGAGGTTGTGGTAACACAAGTGGAGAATACCATGCTTCCATGATAGGAAATAATGGGGAATTTACAAGAGGTGGATTAACAAGAGGGAAAGTGGGCTGACATGGAGTGTTTTGAACAGTGGAGGTGTGGATAGGAGTAGAAGAAATGCTTGGGCCAGGAAACTGATGATGAGCTGATTTGTTAAGGAAGAAGTTGAAATGATGGAGAAGCTAAGAATCAGGTGGAGTAGAAGGTGAGGCCTCTCTGCTAAATCTCTGTTGCAAATCTGTGGTTTCAAAACTAGCTTGATCTAAATCACTTTGAGACTTATTTCTGAATAGGTTCTTTGTGTAAGGTAAGTCAAAGTGAGGATCTTCTAAGACTGTAAGATATTTAGGGATAGATCTTGTTCTTAGGATGGTCCTATCAGCAGTTGGTTTTCCAGATCTAGAAGTTTACCACAAAATCTTCTCTGGATTTTCAACTATGGTAGGGGGATTAGGATATGGATGGGATCTAGTATGGACACTATGTGAAGCCATATTTCAGTTTTCAAAATTTTAGAGAGGTTTGAAGTTTTAGGACTATTTTTCAATATTTTTCCTCTCACGGTGATTTGTATAATAGAGGACTAGGTTTCTAAACTTCCTCAAGGTTGGTCAACACAGTTTCAAGGAAATCCGGAATACTAGTGAGGTAATAGGCCTACTCGGGCTAGTGGAGTCACCAGGTGGAAATTTTTAGCTTTTCTGAAGGTAAAATGTTTTATGGTCCACCACCAATGGTTTATTTGAAAACCAATATGAAATATTTTTGGGTTTTTCTGAGTTTTTATATGGTTCTTTGGTTATGAGAGTGTCCTATACTTGATTTAACACTTAGCTAAGGTGGTGAAACAAACATAGTCTACTCTATGGCTTACTAGCCGATTTCTTCAATGTTTGATAAGGGTCTCTTAGAATCCTAAGGTTCACTTAGATTGCCACTGATTGAGATAGATCCTATCATGATTACCATTCTATTGGTAGTTATTGAAGAAGCTATAGTACACTTGAATGAATATTGAGTGTCCTTTTTAGGGAAATTTACTCAAAATGTCCCACCGTGATCGCCAGCATGTTGGGGTCCTGTGATTTGGCCAATTGGAAAACCAAATGACAAGGCAACATATAAACCAGTCTTTAGAGCTCTAGGATCTAGCCCTCCTAGTCTCAGAGAGGGATCTCTCAATAATTTTGCAAAGATATGACTTGTTTGCATGAAAAAGGTTGATTTTAGGCTAGTTATTAAGCATTTGTTTGTTTGATTCTTTTGTGGGACATTATGATCTAGGCAGCATAGATAGAAAAGGGAAATCTATAAGTCATTGGGTAATGGAGTCAAGTAGAAGTTTGTAGCAAGTTTTTAGATGAATTAGGAATATCAAAGGGAAAATCTAACATAGCTGTTGGATCTACAAATTTTTCAGGTGAAATGAAATGAACATCAAGGTTTTAGAATGAAAAGTAGAACTAAGGGCAGTTAAGAATCCTTACTTATATGTACTCTTCAACAAAGGGACTTAAAGAATTATTTGAACATGAAGAAGTATTTTATAGACAGGGCTAACCAGGAATTCTATAAATCACACTTCAGCAAATAATAGTTCCAAGACAAACTTTCAAAATGAAATCTAAGAGTTGAGGAACACTCTATATCATCAAAGATTTCACTCTCAAGGATAAGAAAACATTCAAGATTCACAAATAACTGCATTCATAGAAGAGGGAACTCCTAAACATCTGTGATTACAACTATAAAGACCTTCAAAACAATTATTTGAGCAAGTACAAAGGCTATGATCAAAAAATACCTCTTTGGAAAACTTTGGACAACGGTACTTTGAAAGGAGACTTCATAAACAATTTTTCAAGTGTCAACAAGAAGCAGGGAAAACTATAAATCATCTTGAGGCCAACTGTATTGAACTATTCTTGAAATAAACAGGCTTAAGGGTTGAAAATCAGTCAAACTACTCAATAAAACCTTTATCAGATGAAAACATAAAGACAGTGAAGAGTAAACAGGTCTAAGGTGCTTCTAGGAGACATTTCTTAGCCTAAAAATTTTACTCTACTACAAGTAAGATATGGTGAAAACAGAATGGAAAATAGGAAAAACATAAACAGATGAGAATACTTCACCAACATCCAAGCTCAGGCATCCAATGACAGAGCTTTCTCCATCCACAAACAGGTCAAAACACCCACAAGTTCCAGTACATCAATTTCTTTTTCAATCTCAGTGGAAGTATGTATTAATTCAAAGAGTTATCAAATTCCCCCTTACAATGAGTTCGAATGCAGTATTTATGCTGCAAATGAGGAGGTGGAAACATATAGGGTTCAAAATGTCATTAAATGACATAGTAAATGCACTCCTATCCTTAAAAACTATGTAAGGCATAAGGTAGGAATATCTCTCAACTACTTCTCTGTATAATAAATCTGTCTTTACTTCCTGAGGATGAAACAACTGAAAAGATTGAATTTTGAGGCCCATTTCTGTCTTTAAAATAACTGTCTGATAGTTTATAATATCTTCTTTAGTGTAATAACTGTCTATTTGTTTTTTGAGGTATAAAGTAAGTGAAAGGTGTCACTTTTGAGTTATTAAGTGAATAACTTCTCCTTTGATGTATCCGAGGCTATCTTTTAAGCCTAAGTCTTCTTGATTTAATTCTAAAACTACTCTTTAGGCTTAATCTACCTTTATTTCATCATTTAAACTGTGTTTTAAGGTCTGATGATGCTTTTAGCCTTCATAATGCACCTTTCGGGCCTTTAAACCTTTTCTGTTAACTGTTTAACTGATTAATCATCCCTACTGTTTGGTTAAGTCTTTTAATCTTTGGTGTTTTTGACTTTAACCTTTATCATTGAGCTTCACTGTCTTTTCCTTTCTTCTTATTTTACTGATTCTTCTTTGTTTTTTTTGTGCGCGAGGTCTCTTTTGGTACGCCAAGGGTTTGATCCTTTTATATAACCCCTTTAGCTCTTTTTCTTTGATTTTTGGGCCACAGAGGACTATGATCCTCGGCCTTAGCACTATCTTGGACTGTTAACAGCCTCTTCTGCCATTGAACCTACAAAACAACCATTAAACACATTATAAAATCCTGTGGGGTTGGAAAAACTGCATGCAGAGGCTAAGAAGTGGCGGAGGAGCAGTGGAGTAATGTTGCAGAGGGAGGAAATGGAGAAAACAATGAAAAAATGGTTTAAAATGGAGTTGGGTGCAAAAAATGGGCAAAAATGGTTTTGAAAACCACAAATGGTTTTCCCGTGACAAACGGGTGCTAAGAGGTTTTTAATAAAACGAACGCGATCGAATCATTTCCCAACACACGTCTTTTACGAAACCGGTGGTTTTGTGTGGAAATGAGGTGTTAAACCTCGCGAGGAAAATGCACGTGATATGCGCTCCTGACCATTTGATGAGGGGGGGCGGACCAACGGTGCGGATAGGAGCGCGATGGAAAGGTGCACAGGCGGAAGTTTAGTGGGAGATAGGTGGCAATAGGGGATTGGAGGGGTGGCTCTATGGGTGGAAGGTGGTCCATATGGTGACGTGGGCTATTTTTCATGGAGCGGCAACATTTATGCGATGGATTTGGATGTTGGGTTAAATGACGACTGTTAGATCACGCAGATCAAAGGTGTAGATCGATTTGCAGGGAAGAATGGGTGGAAGGTTGGATGATGAGGGGGGAGTGCGGAGCCGTTGGATGGCTGGGATGGACGGCTAAGATCCATCGAGGAATATATAGTGCAGAGAAAAAGGAAGGCAAGAGAAGGGCTGGAGGAAAGGTGAGGAATGGTAGGGTGAGTTAGTGCCGTAGGATCCAATAGATCAATGGCTCAGATTAATGCAGGTTTTGATAAGTTTGGCGAGGAGAAAACAAAGAAAAATCACGTTTTTGCATAGGTGCGGGGGGTAACATAGAAGATAATGGAAGGGGGGCTAGGGATAAGGTAGAAGTGCGGTTGTATGGAGGAGTAGTGAACCATGAGCGGAGGGAAGGGGCTAATGGCTAGCACAAAAAGTTTAAGTGCTTGGTCATGGGGGTTAGGTCATATGACGGAGAGGGATAAATATTTTAAGCCCTCGGGGGCTTAAACTTTTATTTATAAAAAAGACTATTTTTTAGGCAAAATTAGAAGTTTCGATAGGTGAAAACGGGTGTTTTAAACCGAAAAAAAGTGATTTTAATGGTTTATAAAGGGTGTTCGAACCATATAAAGGAGTTATGATGGTTTGAAGGGTTTTTTCAGAGGAAATGATGAGTTGATAGAGGGAAAAAGCGCTATTTTTCAGAAGGAAATGGACTAATAAAAACAGGGGTAAAATAGCCTGAAATGAGCTTTCTTCTTTGAAACAGCAGGATAACCCTTTAGGAGACATGGATGAAGATTTTGGTGAATTGAAAAGCTCAGAATGATGAAGGTAGTGAGATTTCTAGAACTCATAATGTTTCTAGAAATGTTATTTCTATAAATCTAGGATTTGAAATTTAGTCATCTTTGGATATCATCAAAATTATGGATGACTAACAGGTCCAAAGTGGAGTCATTGTCCAAAAAATGAAGCAACAGTGGAGTTGCTACAATCTATGTCCAAGTGGGATATTTTTGGGTGTGGAGCTTGATTATCATCCTAATTTAGAGGTCTTTGTTTTAGCCTGATGTATACCCCATGAATATTGTACAACCCTCCACATGGGGGGATGTCAAATTTCCTTGTTAAATATTGTAGTTTTTAGTCAATCTGGGTCATTCATGAGGCAAGTGATCTGACAGTAGAAGTTATGCTTAATTTAGGGTTTTTTTTCCCTAGAAGGAAACCCCTTGATTCAGATGAGGGAATTGTATTGCGGTTATGTGTGGTGTGTGTATTATGAGCGAGAAAGAGAAAGGGGGATTGTGTGAGAGAGTAGATGATATTACAACAGAATTGTTGTAGGTTCTGTCTCTTCATTTTGCTGGAGAATATAAAGGAAAAATTGGTTGTTTCTTCGTGGATGTAGCCGAAGTTGCGTGAACCCCATATATATGTGTCTCTCTTGTATTATATGCTTTTTGTATTTGTATTTCTACATATTTTTATGTGTTCCATTGCTCTTTAATATATAATTTTTTAACAAGAAGTTCAATTATACATATCATGTCTAAGAGGAAGAGCAAGTGTACTTATCACATGTTTAAAATTAGGAAGAAAAACAACATTGAATCTAAAAACCTTGAAATCTTAATGTTGAAGTTGTAATAGAGATTCCCATAGAGTAGCATAACAAAGAAATAAATATGGACTTAAAATGTAGGTGTCAAACACACATAGATCTTTGAGAAATTGCTGAAATGTTTTTAAAGGATGGATCTATCTGCACCAATAGATCTTACTAGCAATAGAGGAAAAAGATAGAATTGGTTCCACTGAGATCTACGAAGACTGTAAAGAAGGCCATTGTGAAAGGAACTTATAAAATACATATAGATATTTCTCTTGCAAGTACAAGTACAATAATAGACAAGATCTTTAAAAAAAAATTATGACCTCCTACCTATTTTATCACAAATAACTTGGCAAGTCCTTGTCCTTTAATCAATTTAGTGGGTGTGATTTCTAAATCATATTATAATATAATAGCAATCCACTTACCACTTTTGTCATCAGGGTCCTTATTTAGAATGTCTTTAACAACTGTATGTGGAACAAAAGCAATGACATGGGAGTGTAAAATGTAAAATTTGAAGTCTTTTAGTACTTTGATCAAGGCAAAGGCTTGTTTCTCAATGATGTTATATTTTAGAGGTGGATCCCTCAATGCCTTACTGAAGAAAGCTATGGGTTTTTCTTGTCCCATCATGTTATTTTGAAGTAATGGTGCAGCAATAGTGTGCTCCGATGCAAAGGCGAAAATGAAAAAATCCTTGGTAAAGTCGGGGCTGATTAGAACTGGTGTTTGGGTAAGTGCTTGTTTTACTAGTTCAAAGGATTGTTTGGCTTCCATGGTACACTTGACTCCTACTTCTCTTTTCAGCATGTTTATGATGTTTCTGAGGAGTTCATCAAGGTTTGGTATGAAAATTCTTAGGAAGTTGATCTTTCCAATGAAATATTGCAGCTCTTTAATGTTCATAGGGTGGTTGATATGTAATACATCTTCAATCCTTTTGGGTTCTATCTTTATCCCTTCTCAGAAATGATGTGGCCTAATATTTTTCCTTCTTAAAGACCAAACAATATTTTCTTAGGATTCAAAGATAGGCCATACTTCCTACATTTCTCAAATACCTTTCTCAAGTGAGCTAGGTGTTTCTCATCAGTTTTAGAATAGACAATGATGTCATCAAGGTATATTACTATGAAATAACCTATGTCTTCAAAAAAAATTATGTCCATGGATCTTTGGAAAGTGGCCTCCACATTCATTAACCCAAAAGGCATTTTGACATACATGAATGTACCCCAGGATGTTGTGAAAGTGGTTTTGTGTTGATCACTTGGAAGTACTAGTACCTGATTGTACTCTGAAAAGCCATCAAGCAATGTTATTCTCTTAAAACCTACCACCCTTTGCAGTATATGGTTCATCTTAGGTAAAGGGTAGTTGTATTTTAGGGAGGTTTTGTTCAAGTTTCTAAATTCTATGCATAGGCTAATCTCCCCTGTTTTTTTTCTTACTAACACAATATTTGAAACCCATTCTGAGTACCTAAGAGGGACTATGATCCCAGCATCATACATCTTCTTTATTTGTTTTTAACTAGAGGTACTAGGACGGGGTTTATTCTTCTCAATTTTTGCTTGAATGGTTTCTGGTTTTCCTTGAGATGAATATTATGTTGAATAATGTTTGTGTCAAGGGACTTAAATTCCTCATACCACCATGCAAAAACAGCTTTAAACTCTTTGAACAACTCTATGTATTTCTATTTTATGTGAGGTGGTAGATTTTTGGACAACTTGATAATTTTGGGTTCTTCTATGTTGCCTATGTTGTATTTTCTACATCAGTCTGGGTAGATTCCATTTTTGGATTCCTAGCAACATCATTGAAGTCAAAAAACTCTTCTAAGGGGGAAGGCCTCTTGATAATGAGTTATCTTTGCATTGCAACACCTCAAGGTATTTTTGATCTGGGTCCCTAGAAAATTCTACCTCATGAGAGTGTTCTAGCAGATTTATACTAGCAGTAGGAAATGGATCTATTTTTGGTGTTTATTCTTTTTTTGGGTAGTCATGTTCATGATCTAAGCTTGGTTTTGGTATTGCAAATTCATTCTTATATTGCAAGAAATCATCAATTTGTTTATCACCCTGAAACACTTGTCAATAATCTATGTTGTCAGGTAATGTAGGCTTGTTTTTTACTTTTACAGTGTATTGTTCCTTGGCATGAGGTATTTGGCAAGTGCTAGAAGCAAAGGCAAGTT
The DNA here is from genome assembly GCA_034641835.2 of Pinus albicaulis. NCBI lineage: Eukaryota > Viridiplantae > Streptophyta > Pinopsida > Pinales > Pinaceae > Pinus > Pinus albicaulis. Next base: position 77,186 of record JAXQQM020081525.1, read on the forward strand.
CATTGGCAAGGTTGTTTTGAGCTCTAGGGATGGAGGTAAGTTCGCACTTCTCAAAATTTTTTAGGATGTCTAAGGCAACATTCCTATATTCTCTTAGCCTAGGATTCTTAGCAGAATATTCTCCCTTGATTTCTCTAATGATTAGCTAGGAATCTCCTTGAACATAAATTTTCTTGCCTCCTATGTCTTTTAACAAGTGTAATCCTAGGAGAAGAGCCTCATACTCTGCAATATTTTTTGTGCACTGAAAATCTAGTTTGTAGGAGTGGCCTTCATTGGTGTTATGTATCCAAATACCTACTCTTGAACCAACATTTCCACAAGAGCCATCAAAGCTCATGTTCCAAAGTGTTTCAAGTTCAAATTCACCATTATGTTGTTGTTCAGGGCTGCTAGAGTTTTGGCTGTCATGTTTTTCATTTGGTGTTTGGTTTGACTATTCTGGTAGGTCTAGCTCCTTCTCATCTTCATTTACTTGTTCATTAATGTCATATTCATTGTATAAGATAAATGAGTCAAGATCTGAATGGATAGAATAGAGAGCGGTGTTATTTGGCCTATCTTGGCTGCTAACCATGTATTTCATGTGAGATTCCTAGTACAATCTCCTTGTTTGGTTAAAGACCGGGACAGTAGTGTAGGACATGTTCATTTGGACGTTTTCTTGGAGTTTGTCTCCCCATGATCTAGATAAAATCTTGCCATACTTGGGGGAGTTTTCAGCCACTACAAAGTCCATGAGTAGACTTTTGGTATGTATTTGTGCCATATTGACACAAAGATCCTTGATTATACCCAAACATTTGACTATGCTTGAATCAAAAGAGTACAAGTCCTTGTAAGGTTTGGTTATTTGGAGGCCTAATCTCTCCATCACCACCTTAGGCATGAGATTGTGTGAGGCACCGGAGTCTAGCAAAGCATTGTGCAAGATTTTTTCATCATTGTTTAAGCTAACATAGAATGGAGGGACAACTCCTTCTTGATATTTTCCCTCTACCTCAGGTCCAAACAACAGTTCTGGCTTGTCATCAGTTAGGTTCAGAGTGTCGGTGTCATTCCCTATGTTCAAAGCTTTCAAAACTTGGGACCTATATACATCTTGGGTTCCCAGCTCAGTAAGGGGTATGCTTATTTTGATTTTGGAAATCTCACCCTCAAAGCTGAAAGGTGCTAGTGTTCTTGGTATAATTACATCATTATTATCACACACAGTCTTTCCAAGTACATTGGTTTGTTGAGTTTTATTAGGAATGTCATTTAGAGTATTTTTTCTAGGGCCACTAGTTGATTTACTAGGGCAGCTTGGGTCACCATTATGTTGGATAGTTTTTTCATTGTTTGGATAAGATTTCTTAGCCATGGTGTTTGTGTTTTCTGCTGTCTTTCTTAGGATGTTCCCAGGGGTCTTCTTAATAGTAGTTTCTGGTTTTTTTTTCTTGGAGGCATCTTGGGTTTTCTTACTCCTAAGGTCATATTTCCTATGAACCTCCATAATAGTGTTTTCAAATCCTAATTTGTACTCTTCAAAATCCTCATATGTTCTATTAGTTTGGTTTGAGGAGAAGAGCCCTTGTTCTTCTTCTGTGAGAAAAACATCACCCTTATTTTCAAAACCTATCAGATTTACATGGTTTTATTCCAGTTCTTCAGTCCCTCTTTCCTCTTCATCTACATAATTGTCTTGAAAAGGAAGCATGGTTTGTTGGTCATTGTCTCTTTTTATATTTTGAGGTGGGTATCTTCTGAAGTTTTGGTTTCTATTTATGTTTTGTGGATTTTCTTGGTTTTCCCTAGGGGTTGTTCTTTCATTCAAGTTGATTTTCTCCATCATTCTTTCCATTACCCTAACTAGATTGTCAATTTTGGCATCAAATGTGGAGGCCATGGTTTCATCTTTGTATGTGACTTTCTTTTCTGACCTCATCTTAGCCCTCTTCTTAATTATATTGGATTCTACACTCACAACTCCCCTTTTCATGTCTTCTAAGGTTAGGGGATCTCTTTCCCTCAATTGGTAGGTCATGTACTGATCAAAGCCCTTTGGAAATTTTTCTAAGGCTAAGCCATGTGGGGGTTTCATGTGAGGTGGGAGTGCATTGTATGCACTATTGAGCCTAGTGCAGTAGTCTTGGACACTTTCCCCAAAATTTCTCTTAAGGTTTTTATACTCTGAGAGGATTTGAAGAGGGTTTTTCTTAATCTCCCACTTGTTTATAAATTTTTGATAGAGAGAAGGGAGATCATGTATGTTGTTAGGAGTTAAGTTTTTGAACAATTTCTTTTCTTCTCCTCCTAAGCTTTGGGAAAACATTCTCATTTTTATGGTCTCTTCTTCTATCTCTTGGTAATCAAAGGCATCATTCATCCTATCTACATGCTGTTGGGATGTGGTAGAGTCAGCTCCAGTAAAGTGAGGGATTTTGGATTGGTAGTCTCAAGGCATGGGAAATAAAGGTTGGGGTAGAACCAATGGGGCAAACCATGCTTCCATGATTGGAGGTAAAGGAACCCAACGGGGATTGGTAAGAGGGGGGTCTGTGAGAGGAGGTGGAGGACGAAATGGAGTGGTTTGCATAGTGGATGTGTGAATGGAGGTGGTAGATGTACTTGGATCAGCAAGATGATATTGAGCACATTTAGAATGGAAGGAACCAAAGTTTTGGAGAAGCTGAAAATCAAGAGGAGTGGAAGGAGAGGCTTCCATACTAGTATTATGCTACAAATCTATAGGCTCAAGGTCTTTCTGGTCTATCCCACTTTGAGACTTTGTTCAGAAAAGGTTTTTTCTATGGTGTAAGTCAAATTGGGGATCTTGCAAGGCTGTGAGGTTTTCAGGGACAAAACTTGCTTTGTGAATGGTCCTAAAAATAGTTGAATCTTTAGTCCTAGAATTTTTCCACAAGATTATTTTTGGATCATCAACTATGATAGGAGGATTAGGGTCAGGGTGAGATCTGGTGCTTATCCTTTGTGAAGCTAGATATCAAACCCAAAATGCAGAGAGGCTGAATTTTAGGAGTGTCTTGAAAGCAGACCTATATGCAAGGGTACTAAGCTCAAAAAATAAGTGACTCGGTTTTAGATTGTTATGATTGATTAATGCATTCTTAGGGGAGGCTATGAGAACTAGTGGAGTTAGTAGGCCTACTAGAGGCCAGTGGAGTCGTCGGGTGGATGAGGTTTGCTGCTTTGAGGGTTGGCTTGTTGTCCACCATCAACAATTCAAAAACCAATCTAAAGATGTTTTTGATTTTCTGAGTTTCTTATGTAGCACTAAGATTTCAATGAGTTTTCTCTAGTTGAGTCATCATTTTACTAGTATGGTGAATCAATTAGATACTACTCTAGGCTAACACTTGATTTTATGAGTTTGACATGAGTTTGAGAGTTCTTAAGGTATACTTAGGATGTTAGTGACTCATGTCCCACAGTGATCACCATTATGTTAGGTCCTCATAATTTGTTATTTTGGCAAGACCAAATGTACAAGGGTAACATCAAACTAGTCTTTTGAGTCCTAGGACCTAAGATTCCTGGACTCAGAGAGGGCTCTCTCTATATTTGTGTGAAATATGTAACTTGATATCTTTTAGGGTTTTGATTTTAGGCTAGTTATAAGGATTAGGGTTTGTTTGTTTGTTTCGTTGGGCAGGTTGTCAAGAAGATTAGATAGAGTGAGAGAGTTTAAACCATTGGGCTATGGAGTTTACAAAATTTCTTGAAAATTTTAACAATAGGTCAAGGGTGTATCACAGGGAAAGTCTAACAAGGTCAATGGATCTAAAAGCTTATGTGAGTGAAGCGAACATCAAATTTTGAAATAGTAGGTGCAAAGGGTAGTTAAGAATCCTTTGAAAAATACTTTAACAAAACGAACTTTAAAATACCTATGTATGAAGAAATAACCAAACACAAGGAATACCAATAAGTTCTTTGATTAAAAACTAGCAAGTAATTAATATTAAGGAAACAATTTAGTGAACCGTAGAGAGAAAAAAAAATGTAAGTCCTCTAGTGATTTAACCTTCAGGAAAAGAAAAACATTTAAGATAACATATAGTAAAGATTGAAGAGCAGGGAACACCTAATTTCCTTAATCAGACTCTAGATATCTTCAAAGAAACTATTTAAGATGAACAAAGGGTAGGGCAAACCATATACCTCTTCAACCAAACCTATTTAGCAATACTTCAAAGTAAAACTCCTCAAAAATAATGTTTAACTTACATCAAAGAGCAGGGATAACCATGAAACTTCTTTGAAATTAGCTTTATCAAATCATCGTTAAGATAAAAAAGCATAAGTGGGGTTAGAGAGGAACTAAGAATTCTCTAAAATGACCTAACAAAGGAAAACATAAAAACAATCGAAAGAAAATAGTGCTAAGGTGACTCTAAACAACATTTCTTAACCTAAAATCTCTGGTCCTACTGCATGAGAAAGATGAGAAAAAATAATAACATAAGAAAATAAGTATTGAATAAAGAATAAATCACCATTAAATATGCTCATGATTCCTGCAAGTGAGCATGCTCCATGGTCAAGCAAATCAAGCCATCCACAAAAACCAAAGCCAATTTCTCTTCAATCTAAAATCTATGATATTCTTCTTAATAATCATCCAACGTGTATAATGAGGCCTCAATGCCATAATTAACTAGTAAGGAGGACCAAAACCCTAAGTAGGGTTTCTAAAATGTCATAAATACATCATAAATTCCATTTTTGTCCATTAAGACCATGCAAGGCCCAAGACACAAAATATCTAATGTAATAAATGAAAAATAGCTTCTAATGCCTAACTTTGGAAAATATGATTAATTTGAAAACACAAACCATTACTCAAAAGAGTGCCCCAAAAAAGAGCATAGCACTAGGGGCGACGCTCCCTTGGCACTTTAAATCAGTCAAAAACCAAAATTTACAAAAACTTGCCAAAATTTGAAATTGTCTTTCTCATGGTGTTTAGGATGCCTGTAGTGATGCATTAGCTAGGATTTCAAGGTTTTCTTGGCCTTTTGCCTCCTTGAGGGCTTGAATTTTAGCAAGGGCTCTTTTGAGCTTGCCCTTGCAATTTTGTATCTTAAGGCACAGTGCCTTGCCATCTTCTTTTGGAGGTATAGGTCCCTCTTGGTCTTCTCCAATACACCCTCCAAGTGCATATTAGCCCTCTCAATCTAATATTCCCAGTCATAGTCAATATCCATGTAAAGAAACTCACTTGGAGTGAGTTGCTTTGCCAAGGCTGCCTCTTTCTCTCTCTCCTTGGCTAAGGCCTTCTTTAAGCCAATTGTTCGTGGCCTCCTCCTAAGAAGATGTTCTTCCTCTTCATCAGTGTCTCCATATCTATCCAAGGCCTCACCTGTCTTGGCCTTGGCTTTTGCAGCCTCTTTCTGAGCTCTGATAGCTTTAACCACATATATTTCCTTATGTGCCTCTAGTTGCTTGTTTTCAATCTCAAATGGTGAATGAAATTCCTAGCCCTACCTACATTGGCTTGCAAATCTTTGATTTGGACATATTTTCTCTTGAGCAACATGCTTGAGATCCTTGCCTCATTTTCATCATCACTGTCAACATGAATGAGTTCAAATTATTTTTTAGTCTCTATTGTGCTATACTACAACCCCCCATTTACTTTTTATAAATAGGGACCCTTTAAAAATAAATAGGAAATTATTTTTATATTTTCCTAAAATAAAAAACTTAGAAAATAGAATTTATGTTTTTTCATTTAAAGAAGCGCATCGCATATTACATATCTTATCTCAAAAAATAATTATAAAATGTAACATATGCGAACTGTGAAATGCACTTGAAGCCTTCCCGAGTAAATAATTAAAAACCTTGTAAAAACATCAAAATAATCGTTTTATTCTTCCTTTTTCGCATCACACTTTAGTTAATCAATAAAGCCTTAAGAAACAAATGATACAAGTCATGATACACGTGGAACCGACAAGAAAATAAGCTATAAAATATAAAATATTTCATGATCACGTCCACTTTAACCTTTTCGCAATTCACATTGCACGCAACTTATAATATACATTCAAACGTTATCTTATAAAAGTTGTGATCTGCGATTTGCACAGATCGCATTTGCAACCTTTAAAGATTAAGCATTGCGAAATATTATAAAGAATGATTTCTTTTTGCATATTAAATGAATTCAATGTGTGAAAACAGCATTAGCAGATCTTATGTCATATCAAATGGAATTTAAGATCTTAACTACTTTAAAACGATTGATAGATCTTACGTGCGAGGCCATGTGATATATTAAATTAGGAATTATGAAATATGATTGATAGATTGACATCTTCTCATGTGCATTAGAAGTAAATTATTGATTTACTCTTATGAGACTCCTTATATGTTAAATTATCTTTGCTCTTAGGAAATCAATTATTTGGTTGAAGAAGTTCAAAATTAGCAAAAGAGGAAAGGAAATCTCTCAAACATCATTCGCAGAATATGTAGTTATGTTCATCATGGGAGGAAATTTACAAACTCTTCGAAGATGAAGGACCAAGGGTGATAGAAAATTTTTATACTAAAGGCACTGATTCTACCTCTAATGAAACCATTTTTGATGTTGCATGTTCGCACATTCAAAGAATAGCAGCGAGACCAAAGATTCTTCCTTATACAGACATGGTTAAGTGGGAAATTGACCACTTAAACATTGAAGATAGAATTGTCAAGAATTCGAGAGGAGATATTATGGATTCTTTCAAAGAAGGGGATTTAGCAGAAATGTATCATATACCAACCCCACAACAGAGATATGGCAATAAGTATATGCATACTTTCAAAGAAAAACATACAAATCTTATCAAAGTAATCCATGAATGGAAGGACAATGAAGGTAAATTGAAGTAAGACAAGTCTGGTACGTACCCAATTGCAAAAATTCCTAACCCTTATTGTTATGTCGCTGATATGTTGTGTAGAATATTTGGACAAGCCTGATAGTACTAGATTTTCAAGGGATTGGGTTCCCCTAATTAACACAATTGTCAATTCATCTATCCTAAATTGGGCAGACATTATATCCAATTGCCTAGCCAAGCATATCACTGAATATAGAAATAAAAGAAGTGTTTCGCTTAGATAAATAACTCAGTTTTATATGTCTTCTTATGTCATGGACGCCATTTGTTTTACTTCTAATTTTACTGCCATGGGTTGGAAATGGACCACCAAAAACCCTACCCTGATTCATATCTACCATAGAGAACTTTGGGATTCCGAGTTCCACTTGCACTTCTATAAAATTTGCTACAGAGTCATATTGCCCATGCATCAAATGATTTTCAACAAAAAGGCTCCAAGGGTTTCTGAAGAAGCCAATGTAGATATTCTTCCCGTAGCAAGATGGTTTGTTGAAGAAAAGTTCACATATATTAGAGTATTTGGGAGTTATTCTTGTCCCCATGTTTTACCTTAATATGTTCTAGATAAATTACTTGAAAAAGAAATAGCATACCAGCTTGTCAACAGTGTCACAAAACAGTTAAAAGATGGTAAAAAGGCTATTTGTCCTACTTTCCCTCTACAGTGTGGCACCTTTTCTCTGGCTAATATTGGCCATATATACAAAGAAGTTCCCAAGATTCATTTGTTGAAATTGGCATTTATGCCAAGAAGATTATATGATCCCAATGATGTGATTAAAAATTACATCAAAGAGCTAAAAATGAAGCCTTTTGTAAAGGAAGAAGATAAATTTGATGATTTCTTCCAAGGCATGGAAAATTTCTCTGTTGTTATCAAATATGTTTCTAGTCAATTAAGTCAAGAAGATGCTGAAGCTTTCCAAACATATAGAAACAACAGACTAGAAAAGGTTCCTTTGAATTTTTTGACTATTGAAGATGAAAAACACACTCCAAATGTTAGTATATATGATGAAATGAAAGATATATATGAAAAATGAGTCAGGTCAATCACAGCAGTAGTCTAATAATTTGGATCAATCTGAGGAATCCGAATCTAAGAAAGAAACTTCAGAATTGACCAAATTCTTCAAAATATAGAAGTACTGGAGAAAAAAAAGAACAATGGGACAAAATCAAATTCGAAAACAGTTCAACATACTCATAGCATGTTAAATCAATCCAAACCCTCTCAAGTAAAAGATTTGATGAATGAATGGGAAGAATTTTCTCAAGCAATAAAGACTTCAAAAGAATATCCCAATATTGATCAGACATCAAGTTTTCAAACACAAGAACCTTCACAAAAAATAGTTGAAACTGTCAATCCACTACAAAGAGTCCCAGCAGTGCATGACAAAGAAATCATACCGGCCTACCCTACAGATCAGATAGTTCTGCAGATCAAAGATATTCCGTCATTAGACATTTTCTACAGTCCTAGCTACAAATTTGTGGTTAAAAGGAATAAAAGAAGAAGGATTGATGAAACAACTCCAAAATCAACAGATGAATTAGTTGATGTACTTTGGAAGGATTCCTTAGATGATCTCACTGAAAATCTAACCAAGTTATCACAATATGCAGGGGCATATGCCACCCCTACTGTTGATAAAGCTATTGAGGTTAGAATATTGTTGAAACAAAAGGAAGCCAAAGTACAAGAATTAGAACAGTTGCTAAATGAAGAGAAAGCCAAGTCCATTGAGCAGATCAAAATAAGAACAACTCAATTTCATGAAGATATTGAAAACCTCAAATTGAAGTCTCAGACAGAGCTTAATGAAAAGCAAGCACATCTGGAAAAAGAAATTGCTAAATTACAGAGTCAACCACAGTTAGAACAATTCTTCAAATAAGCACTTGATGTAAATACTATGTTAAAGAAAGAATAATAAATGTTTTGTCACCAAGCTTCCATGATTGATTATTATTGTGATTCAAATAAGATAATGATTCAGCAAATAGAAATTCAGAAATTGGAATGTGAAAGACTTGAAAAGAAAATCGAAGAACACATTCAGTGGAAAATTTTAGACACAGGAAAACAAGCTAATCTACCACAAATAGATAAGCTTCACAAAGAATTGTTATTCACAGAATGGAGAGCACAATTTAATCAAGCAAAGAAAGAAGCAACCAAGATGTCCAAGAAATTAAATGAGATTATTCATTCTATATGTGACCAATTGTCTAAAATAGAACTTCTTAAAGAAAACACGTCTGATGTGTTTTCAGGAACAAGGGAAGTAAAATTAAAGTGGAGACAGAGAGTAGATACACGAGGAAATGATAAAAAAAATTAATAAGTTTTATCAGGAAAATTATTGGAATTTTCTGATCAAACCTTACCATCAACATCAAACTCTTCAATCTCCTACAGATTCTGCAAAAGGATCTCAGTCAGTAATCTCAAACGCTATTTTCAAGAGAAAGATTCAGTCACGGATATCACATCCAGCTCCGCTTAAAGCAATGCTAGATATTTGTCAACTTCGTGATCACACTCAGAAAGAAATGAAGGATTCGCAAACTCAGGATTGTTAGTTCAAAGTTCCTAGATTATTGTTTAAGTTAAGTTTTTAGAGGAAGGTTGTTTTAAACCTCCTCTACATTTTTGTAATAATTTAATTTTAGTTTGTAGCTAGTTTGGTATTCAAACCCTTCTCATGCATTTAGAGAAAGGTCTAGAATTTTATTGAGAACATTTTCAAAGAATTCTTAATTGTAAGTAAGTTTGTGAATGCCTTGATAAATTAATGGAACACAGCCTTTTCAGTTATATATCATTTTGTTGATCAATGTTGACGCACTTTGTATTCTTTGAAAGACTTATTGATAGAGGAGTTGAATGTGTGCTATTATCGCTGATGAGACGAACAGAGAAGTACACATCTTGTACTATTATCATGTATGCTAATTCTATTTTTTGAATATTAGTGATGAATCCAGCTTTCATGAATTATATATGAAATCGATTGTTTTTATCTGAAATATTACCTTCACTATTGTACGATATAAAGATAGAAATTGGTTTTTTTTATATATGATCATCAGATATATGCGATATATTTCTCATTTTCTTTTGATTAACTATTTTTTCAAGAGAATCATCTTACAAAGTAATAATTCTATTAAATCTATGATGATCTTCATCATCACAGATTTAATAGATATCATTTTAGATTACATCAAACTATTATTATCTCGGGTTAGATTAAATTAGGCTTAAATTCAAAGTTTTGCATTTTAGAATATATTTGTTTTAGTTTTTAGTAATTCTTCATGAAAATCCTTTGAGAGAAACCCAACAATCAAAAAAAAACCCAAATTTGGGAAACTGGTCCCATTATATCCAGTTGGAGCCACTATCCCAAATGGAAAAGGAATTATCTTAAGGTTCGGACCGGGTGGTTATCCCCCTTGTTGTTGCCACAGATTTCTGAGGCCTCAACAGTCTCATGCTGGTCTTCTTCTTCTTCCTCCATGACATTTTCTTTGCCTTTTTCAAGTTGCTTAATTGATGTGGAAGGCATGGCCCCTTGCCTCTAGAGGGCGGCAAACACATGCGTACTTCCTCTTTGGTAGTTCAAAGAAAAAGGTTCAATTTTTCTCATTTTAGTGTCTTCAGTATTGTTGCCATCATGAATGCCATCATCATGGGTATCCTCACTGTACTCATGGCTCCTATTAGCACTGTTTATTTTTTCCTCATTAACATCATCTGATTTAGTGATTTGGGCCTCATCAGTGTTATCAAGGCCTTTTGACCCACTAGAATCTTTGTTTCTCTCTGTTTCACTACTGACATCATCATCATCATCATCATTATTATCATTGCCCTTTTCCTTGCTGATTTCTTCTTGGCTCTTTTCCTCACTGTCACGTGCATCATTACTACCACCATTCTTATTTCTTTTTTTACTGCTCTCATAATCTTCATTTTCCTCCTCTGCAATGATATCTGCTTCTTTTCTTTCTTCTGAAATGATTTTTGCCTCATTGCTGTGATCCTTACTGTGCTCTTTATTGCTATCATCAGCCTCACTTCCCTTACTATCATCATGCTTACTGCTATGTGCCTCACTACCCTCTTATTCACTATTTTCTTCTTCATTATTTCTTGATTCATCATTACCCTCTCCCTCATTGACATTTTATTTCTCATTGTCACTTCCCTCATTGTCTGATGCATTGTGAGAGGGTGATGAAGGAGGGTTTCCCTGAGGTGAAGGAATATATGTAGATGGTGAAGCATGTTCAGTAGGAGATGATGGAGGAGTAGGGATAGGACGATGAGATGATGAAGGCATATTTTGCTGAGGATTGGATTGTGGATTGGTGAACACTTAATGGGAAATGAAAACTTCCCATGGAATTCCCTTTTGTTGTAATTGGTGCAAAACAACCATCTTAATAAAAGAGTGATGAAATAAGCTTTGCATATGCTGAGGGAAATATATCTTTTGTACAATATAGGACATCTTGTCAATTCTTCTATAGAGGTAATAGGGTAGGTGCAGCATCCTAACCCTAGTAAAGTGCATCACTAGCCTAATGTGATAGCAGTAAAGCCTGGAGAACCTTCCCTCACATGTAAAATATTTCATGATAATTCTCATCAAAGGTGCATATCTCTCCAGCACATGTGAGAAAGGAAAGATGGATTTGCAGTTTTCTTTGTATCTAGACTTTAGGAAGGTTTCATAATAGCTCCTGTTGAGATTGGTCTGCTTGAACCATTTCTCCCCTATACTAGGTATCCCAGTGGCATTGGCAATAACATCAGAAGACAACTCAAAGTTTACTCTTACAAGGTTAACTTGTTTCTCATACAAGTTAAGTATGAAGAGCCTACTTTGCTCACGGTGGTTTTGCACTTACTGTATCCTTTCACAGAAATAAAAAAATCCCACATTCTAGAAACATGAAACATTCATGGGAGATGCCATCAGCTCTAAGGTGTTGATGGTTTCAAACCTACTAATTTTTCCACCTTTGTGTTGATGACTCCTCGGCATTTGGCCTTCTCCATCACTACCACTCCCCTCCCTTTCTGACTTCTTGACCACTCTACCTTTGAAACCTAAGACTATAAAGGGAAATGAGTTTAAGGGAAGTCGATGAAAGAGGCAGTTTTGCAGGTGAATGAGATGAGATAGTGTGTAGGTATAGCAGGCTGAATGAACAACTTCCAATAATGTACCCTTCTAGATATCACTGGTCTTTTAGCATGTAAATGGAAAGAGGGTTGAATAGTGACTTCAAGGCTTTGAAAATCAATGTTTTTACCTTAGGTCTTGATTTAATTTAAATTAATTTATCAAAAATTCTTGCAGGATGGATGAAGGAATTCACTTACCATTTGGAATTGCTTTCGAGGAGCTTGGAGAAAGCTGGAGGGTGTAGGAGGCCATCCTGGCCAAGCGTACAATGCCCAGGCAAAGGGTGGGTCTGTTCGGGCAAAGGCGTAGTGCTTTGTTCTAGGCGCGTAGTGCCAAGGTCCTTGTTGGGTCTGTCAGGCAAAATCGGGCAAGTGCACAGCGCTTTTCCAGGTGTGCAACACCACGCTCTAGGCACGTAGTGCCTTAATAAAATGCACGAATTTTTTTTCCACGGGCGTAGCGGCCGACTCCAGGCACGCAACACCAACCTGAATGCACAATGCCTCAACACTTAGTCAATCTTTTACCTAAAAAACTCACAACTTACTCTTATGAATGCTTTGATGACTTTGCAAGTGAACAATGATTTGTTGAAGTGTTGAGATGACCTTTTATAGACTTAAGTATTTAAATTTATCTTTACAAACCCATTCTCTAATTTTTTCAAAGTCACTTCTTTTTGTTGATATTTCTCTAACTTTTCCTTGTATGTGACCAAAACACTAACTTGGACTTTTCTCTTGCTTTTCTTACCAATTCTTTTGACATTTTGGTTTGCAGGTGACTTAAAAAGATGAAGTTGATCCTTTTTTCTTTCCATTATGCATTTCATCTCAACTTTCACCTCTTCTTACTGACCTTTTCACAATGTTTTCTTCTGTAGGTGACTAAAGTGCTAAACTAGATTCTCTTTTGGGTCCTTAAGGCTTAAAAAGTTCATTTTGACTCCTTGGTGATTCAACCACATAGTAGTTTCTTCAAACTGATGTGTAATCCTCAACATGAAATTTAGCTTACCCCTATCACCTTTTTTCAGACCCATTTTTACTATTTGTATGCAGGTGACTCAGATGGTGAATTTTGAACTTATTGCTGCTCCTTGAAGCATAACAAGCTCATTAAACATATCCTAGGGGTTTTTTTCATAGCAACACCGTCAAAACCTTCTTTTGTCCTTCTGTTTTGTAGGTGATTGAAAACACTGATTTTACCTTTCTTACTGATACTCTTTATACATTTTCTTTGTAGATTTTGCTTGAGTCATCAAATTGACTCTCTTGGATTACGTATGTGTTATAGCATCATTTTTCACCCTCATGTGATTCATGATTGTCTTTTTGGCCTTGGGAACCCATTCCCACAGAATTCAATAAAAGTTCATAAAAAACAGTGTTTAAAATCCCATAAGCGGGTATGCCCAGACTTTTCCACGTGTATACGTGAGTCCAGAGATACTTTTCCGCATATGCCATTAAAATCATTAAAAATATATATAAAAATCCCTAATTTCGAGGCTGGGTTGATGGTTATTCCAGTAATTCAACCACCCCAGCCTGTGGCCAACTGTTTCCAACTGATTGAAACTACTTTGAGGGAGTATAAAAGCCCCTCATGTGCATGGCCTAAGGGAGAGGGAGAAATTATAGATATTATACTTTGTTGGAGCCCCAATTCAAGTCTGATTTCCCGTGCCTCCTGCACTTCCCAGATTTTTACAGGAAACCCTTGTTTCCTAGAGATGTTCATCAGTTTATATGTCATCTCGTGTGCACAAGTCTTGAAAGTATCTTAGCGAGGAAAGGGCGGGACGGATCCGGACGATGGTCTGTTCGAAGATCGTGGAAGGATTCAAGTGATCTCTCCACCTTTCTATCATTGTACATGCTGTTCGTAATGAAGAAGAACCATCTTGTTACCGAATTCATGTGTTAATATCTTCTTGCATATGTGAAAAGATTATTAATTAAGAATTTATTATTGTTTATATGATGTTTCACATGGATTACACTGACATTTAAGAGAAATATATGCTGTACAACTAGATTTCCGTGCACGTTTCTTCTTGATTTTAAGGTTGAAGAGGAAGAAGGGTTGCTGGGGGTTTGGACCCCACGGGATCTACATCAAACGTAGGACCTACGGGTGAGTTCTACTATCGATGCTATCTAGTTTTCAGTATACAAGTGTGGTTGTGTGAGTCCTTCTTGAATAGTGTGCCCTGATCTGTGGAGGTTTTGACCCAACGACCTCTAGGGAGTTATTTCCCAAAACAGAACTGGCGACTCCACTGGGGATCGCATTCTTGTGATTCCCCTGTTGGGTGGTTTCAGCTGTTTTAAAGGTTTCCAACAGTTTTAATCATCATTTCCAGTCCAGTTAGCTTTTTCTTAGTCAGACTAAAGACCTGGTTCTTTAGCCAGGCTTGATCATTTTTTATTTTTCATTATTTACCTTTCCATACACAAGTTTTCCTCTCCACAGTTGCGTATACACGCCGTTTTTGTTAAATGAAGTTGCGTATATGCGGGTTTCCTTTGACACAGTCGCGTATGCATGCTTGTTGAAAAGCTGATAAGTAGCGTATGCCTGGGAAAATTTTGAAATTTTTGATTTCTTGACTTTTTAGTCTTGTCTCCCTATGGAGGCCTATTCCTGTAGTGTCTTTATAGTCTCTGGATTGTGTTAATAGTGGCTATTGGTATTTTTCTCTCTTGTTTGGTTGAAGACTAGCTTATTTGGAAAATCTTGTTTTTTGGTGCTTGCATTTCTGGTTCGAGTACCAAGATCTCTTTCTAGAGATTCTTGGTTGTTATGCTTTATCAGGACAGAGAGCTTCTGCTCATATGCTCTTTCCTCACTTTATGTTTTGCTTTGCACTTAAATTTTTGCCTACTTTTCGTTTAGTTTTCTTGATTTCATGTGACTAGGTATTGTTGCAATTTTTGAAGAGTCATTTTTGGGTCTTCGAAGTTTTTTTTTGCTGCAAGATCGTGCCATTCTTCTAGGCTAAGTTACTGAGTTTCTTGTCTTCCTTTTTGCTCGTATAAATCTTGCTACTAGTTGGCACTATAAGATTTGGAGCATTTTGTTGAAGTTTTTCTTGAAATTCAGAGATTGTTTGGCTTGGTAATTGGATAGTTTTCTTGGTCTCTTTGAAGTCTTCTTTTATAAATTCAAAAAGATCAAAAACATTTTGTTTTTCCTTTGCTTTTGTTTTGAATTTTTGTTTTGGTTTCTTTCCATATTTTGAAGCTTTGTTGAGATTTCTTGCCTTCGTTTTCTGACTTGATTTGGGAAGGGAATTTTCATTGGTTTCTTTCTCTTTTTTTGAGCATATTTTGGTGTCTTTATACTGAGAGTTTCTGATTTTGGGAACTAGCTTTGTGGACAACCAGAAAAGTGATAAAACTGAAGGATTCTTTGGAAATTTCTCTTTGCTTTGGTAGATTTTGCATCTTAGAATTGACATGCTCTTAGTAATTTGCATTAGGTGCACTTAGGCATTTAGTATTTTTTATAATTTTTGCGAGTGTGAAGTTTGTTATCTGAAAAGAAAAAAATATAGTCTCGTAGAACCAGTGTAGAAATTTCTTTTCATCGAAAGGCAATTACTGCATTTGCATGTAGTTTGGTTTTCATTAATTCCTTTTCTGCGTCATAAAACATCACGAGTTTCATTTCCATATTCCCTTGACTTAATATAACAGCCAACTAAAATAAGCGCATTAATTTAAAAACAACTAGCAAGTTTTTTTATTAAGTGTCATACACCAAGTAGCTAGGTTGTAGGGCCTTGGATTAGGTGAGTGGAGAGTTAATTCTCCAAGGCCGCTCAAACTAAAACATAAAAGTTTATTAAATGAGCGAAATCCAACTCCGTTAGGCGGACCGGGAAAGCTCTCCTCTAGAGAGTCAAGCGCGAGGGGAAGTGAAGGCCGAGAAGAGAGATACCCCCTCTCTGATTTGCTGGATCTTGCCTCAAGACCGTTTTTCCCGGCTGCTGACATGGATTGGTGCCCATAGTTGCCATTCCTAGGTTCCACACAGGTGACTGCAGGGGGGAATACCCATGGTACCTGAGGGAGACATCGTATCACTTCCAGCAGTAGTTCTGGAGGGTGCCCCAGCGAAGCTTGGGTACTTGTACCGGCAAAGGCTGTTATTAGGAGGTCGACGTAACTATTTCTGTTACCTTCGCTAGTAGGCCTGGGCTGTAATTATCCCAGACTACTTTCGGGAGGTCCTACTTTTCGCTTTCTCGTATTTTGGTGTCTGGTCCTAATCACCCGAAGCGGAAATACCTGAAGGCTGCTTGCTTGGCTATATCTTAGGGATTTTTGTAGTGAGTGCTCTTTGCTCCTAGCTTCCTTAGCTTTATAATTTTTTGAGTCTAATTAAATATATTAAAGTGGCTGATCAAGTGCCTCGTCGATCGAGGAGATTTCGGGGGTTATCTCCCGAAACTGTTGAGCCTTCTTCAAGAAGGCGTAGGAGTAACATAGCAGGTGAATATCACCCAGTGGTATCTAACGTAGTGGAGAGAGATCCTCCACAAGGGCTTGAAGGTTTCGTAGTTGGTTCCGGTGTTGGTTCCGAGAGGAGCGTTCCGCTCACCTCGAGAGTCTTATTTCCGGGAGAGTTAGGAATAGAAGTAGAGGAAGTACCTGAGTCTCCTCAGTCACTTCCATCTCCTCTTCCTCCTGATTATCCGTTTGTTGTTGAGTACATCCGACCTGAGTCAGGAAGACCAGAAAGTCCTTATCCATCTTATTCATACCTTTTTATGGCCACGACTGGGAAACGCGGCTTCAGCTGTGAGTGCTGAAGGCATTCAGACTCCTACTTCAGTTGAAGGAGGAGGCACAATTGCTATATCTTCGATTGCCTCTAGTACTGTTGTGTTTGGCTCTGGTTTCACCCAAGCACATGCTTCTCAATCTGGTCCCTTTTGTTTTGGAATGCCCACTAGTGGGATTCCTTCGTTTTCCTTTTCCGCTGCTGCAACTGCGTCTGCACCCATGTCTTCCATGGCTAGTGGGTAATCTTCTTTTCAAGGGTTCCCCTTCGGAACTGGGCATATTCCTAGTTCAAATCCTTCTTTAGGGTCTTTTCCTTTTACTTCTCAGACTCAAAGTTTTAACCCTTGGTCTAGAGGTCAGAGTTCGACTACCTTTATAGGTTGGAACCCTGTATTTACAGCAGTGGGGGTAGGGAATCAGTTTTACACTGGTCAACAAGGGAATGTTTCTTTCCCTTCGTCGAGTGCTTATCAGAATTTCCCCCCTCTTTCTAATGCTTGAAACCCCTATTAGGGGTTTTCCTCTGCATTCATTACTTCGGGGGGGGGAACTGGTCTGGTCTTTGGTAACTCTACGTTGGGGGGGGGTCCTTCTCTAAATGCTGGGTCCTTTGGCCCAACATTTTCTATGAGTTCTTTTTGGAAACCTGGTGCCTCATCAAATCCAGGGTACTCTTTTTAGAATGTTGGGAATTCATCCCATCAAGGATGGAATCCTCAGACTCCTCCTCGTTTGCCTTTTCTGGCAACGTTGAACTTGCCAGATTTGTCGAAATTGACGAGTGATCAGATCTGATATAGTCCGGGGTGGCCTCCGGTTCCTACCAAACTACCTTCAGACATTCCAAAGTTTGAAGGCAAGAATGGAGAGGACCCGGTTGACCATATCATCACTTTCCATTTATGGTGTTCATCTAACTCCCTGATCGAAGATTCGATTAGGTTGAGATTGTTTCAACACACCTTAACTAGAAACGCTGCCAAGTGGTATATTGAGTTAACTGGGGGCAATTTTGCTACTTTTGGAGATCTGGCTACTACATTTATAAATCATTTCCAGTTTCCTGTCCGTTATGATGTCGGGACTGAACTCCTAGCTAATTTTAAGTAGGACGATGCAACCCACATTTCTAATCATATTCAGGAATGGTGGAGAAGGAAGAGGCTTATTAAAGCTCATATTCCAGGAGAATTCCTTTTGGAATGGTTTCTGAAATCTCTGCAGTCAGATATTTCTAAGGATGTATCCCTGTCCAAGGTATTTTCTAAGGAACATGCCATTTTCAGGGCCCAGCAGCTTGAATTGATATATTCTCAGTCTGGTGTCCTTCATAAATATTTGCCTAATGCTCCTCACTCCAAATTAGACTTGTCCAAGACTAAACCCAGTCCTCATGGTGATGGAATTATTGGGTCGATCAATAGTGGTGTAGCTAACTTGCTTAGTAAATTGCAGCAGTTGTCTCTAAAATCTGCTTCTTCTATTCAGGCTATGTCTGCTGAGTCATCGCCTTCTCAATATTTGTCGGTAAATGCCGTTCAGACTTCTAACCCTAAAGAAAATCAACAATCCGAAGGGAAGAAGAAGGGATGTAATAAGAAAAAGGGCAAGAATGGGAAGGGTAATGCAAATAAATCCAACGAGCATGTTGGTGAGGGTCCAAAGGATAAAAAGAAAGTGAATTTTCCATGCAAGTTATGTGCTGGAGACCATATTACTCACCTTTTCCCTAGAATTCAGGATGCGCAACGCTTGTTAGCTCAGCAGGGTTCTTCTAGTTCCCAGGCTGTGTTAACAAACCCTTTTCCCCAAGGGAAACAACTATTTGTTGGCACGAATCAAAATACTGGGGCTTCCTCTGGGGGCACCTAGGAAGGGGAAAATCCGTCAAACATATACATGATGAGTGCTCACGTGGATATCACCACGAGATCCCGTGATTATGGCAAATATGAGTCTTCGAAAGCCAAGGGTGCTCCTGATGGTACTGAGCCGCTTCATATTACGAGGCCTACTGTTGAGCCTATACCTTGGATGCCGAAAACATCTACTAAGCGTATGACGATTAATCCAAATGCCAGGGCTGCCCAGAACTACTCTATTGTGGAAGATCTGGCACAGAGTCCTTGTGCCATGTCGGCTCTTGAGGTGCTCCAGTCTTGTCCAGCTCAGCGCAGTGCTCTGCTCACTGCTATTGGGGCTGTCGATCCAAAGAACTCTCTTATGATTAAATTCGATATGTCTAATTTTAAAAAGAGACTCCCCCATCATATGGATTTCCATATCAAATCGTCGTTCCAGAAATTCAATATCTTTCAAACGGTTGTTGATGAGGGTGCTTCCACATGTGTGATGTCTCTCGCATGTTGGGAGGGAATTGGATCTCCCGCAGCTGTTCCATCTGCTACTCTTCTGACTGCGTTTGATGGTCATTCTCACAGACTGCATGGTATTATCCTAGCTTTTCCCATCTGTGTTGGGGGAAAAACTGTAAATATAGAGGTTGAGATAGTTGATGCAAGCTTGGACTACAACCTTCTGTTGGGGTGAAACTGGATTTATGAGATGGATGCCATTGCATCCTCATTATTTTGGGTTATTTGTTTCCCCCACAAAGGGAGGATTGTTATAGTGGATCAACTGGACTGTTCTCCTGTAGACCCGAATGCATCTACTGACTCAACTATTCCAAAGTTGGACAATGCCAAGCCGCCTGTTGAGAATTTAGGGGTTCGAATGTATTCTTCTTTGATGGGTACTTTTAATATTCCACCTCCTACTATTCATATAAATGCAATTTCATCCTCCAGGGCTCCTATTCGAAGAGAGTTATTCAGAACTCATTATTTTTCGGATCCTTGGACCTTTCCCTCCCCTACCTCCACATTAGCAGAAGGTCAAGTGGGTGGAATGGCATTTCCGATGTCTGCAGCTGAGACAGCTTATCAATCTATTTTTGACTCTGCAGAGTCCATTCTAGCTCCTCTTTCTCACGGAAGAGTTGGATGGCGCTGTGGCTCCGGCTTGGACACTTAGTTCTTCTTTCGCCCAGGATTGCCTTGATACCACTCTTCCATCTGAAGAGGCCATCCTGGAAGCTATGACTGGTATAGATAGACCGTGGGATGATTTGCATCATCGGTCTTACTTTTTTGAATAAGTGAGCTGAAGTCGAACATGCAAGAACATCGTCTGATTACCATCCAATAATGAAAGTTGTTAACAGACATGAGAGGAACCACCAATAATGACGACGACCCTCAAGGTACTATAATTACAATCCACAGAATGTGAATAGTGAGCTGGCATCGAACACCCGCAGAGTCATTCGATCAAAGGCCAATGATGAAAACGTTGCATCGAATGCGAAGAACCTGCCATTGAGGCATGCAGGCTCCAAGGTACTTGAAGGGAGTCTCTAGATCAGCTTTCCGGATAATGAGCTAAAGTCGACAGGAAGAGATCTTGATCGAAGGTGGGCCATACTGTTTCCCACATCATCGACGCGAGACTGAGGAACATAATGTTTGTGAATCAGGATCAGATGAGAATCAGAGGAGGGTTGAAAAATGCAGAGGTCAACTTCTCTTGGACATATCGGCGGCATGATAGTGGATTTGGTAGTATTTGACATCAAAGGTTATGAGGTCATGATGACGAGGCAAAGAGTAGATGAACGGTAAAAAAGGATCACCCAAACCCATGGAGGCAAGCAGGAAATGAGATGAGATGTCCCCAACCCGACACGAATGCAGACAAGTGCCATGTTCAAGAGCGACATACTGTCGACACGACGATGATACTGGTTCCATTTTTTCCCCACCATTTCTGGCGAGTACCCCAATTATGTTTGAAAATAAGCTTGAAGGGGATAGCATATTCTTGTAATATAAGTTTGTCCTTCGAACAAATCCAACCTAGTACATTTAACGAGCCCTAGGAAGGAGGAACTCGAGTATCGTCATTATGACGGAATCCGATGTCATCAGGTTTTAACGAGTCTAACAAAGGAAGAACTCGGCGTCTTTTCATGTTTAGAGAGTTTGAAAAGAAAGCGGAAAAGTAAAATCCAACAGTCCCTTTTTGTAGATAGTTCCTCAGATCTGAAAAGGTAGAAAACTGTGTCTGAAAAAACCTCCTAGTCGCGATAGGCTAGGGTATTCCTTTTTCGTAAATAATCTATCCCAGCCCGAAAAAAGGGTAAACGCATACTGGGTAGATGTCGTTTCGCAGCCAATTTAACAAGATCAAAACGACAAGGGACTCGACAATCTTTTCATGTTTAGAGAGTCAGAAAAGAGCTGAAAGATGACTCCAGTAGCAACTTTTTCGTGTTTTTACCGAGTCCGAAAAAGTGTAAAATACAACTCGTATCGTCATCCTAGTCGCGTGAAAACCTGTTGCTGCACAAGAAAGCAAGCGTAAAACCCATTTTTCGACAAAATATAATAAAATATTGGAAAAATAAGCTTCAAAACCTAATTTGATCTTGAAAATTTATAAATATGACAAAAATAGTAAAAACATATTTACTTTTACTTTTTACCTCTTGTGGAGAGCTACAATGAGTTTTTCCCTGTGTGAACTTGCGGCGACGATTGTGGACGATCCAGTGCATCATTTCAGATCTCGTTTTTTCCAGGTAAGAGGTGCTTCCCTTAGCTATGTTTTAATCCATTTTTTATAGCAGTCCATTATGATTTAGGATCCCAGAGGTGATATTTGCAAATTTAGGGCTTGCCCAACTAGCGCGGGTATGGGGTACAAACCCCACCAATCGGGTTGCCAATTGGCGCGATTGTCAGCAAAACAGTCGCGCCAACCGCGCAACCTAAATTCCTGCTCGATTTTTACAAAAAATGAACCAATCAACTGGATTTTGAATGCTCAAGGGATCTAATGAAGTGTTTGTGACCATTTTGGTGCAGGTAAAAAGCCGCAATGGTGATCAAATGGAAAGAAAGGGAGCATAGTGAAGAAGATGAAATAGCAATGGGGAACAAGCAATGCATGAATGCTCTCTGGGTTTGCAGCTTAAAAAAGTTCTTCTTAACAACATGTCTTAGGGCACAACCTGAATTGCTGCAATACTTAATCAGTATTTGGGACGAGAATGAAGAGAAGTTTAGGCTTTGAGACCAAGTGTTGGAGCTCGAAGTATCCGATGTTTACTTCATAACTGGATTGTCTTGCAGAGGTCCAGTCCTGATCTTGACAGGTACTAGGCCATCTAGTGAAAATATGTCAATGGTAATGGAAAGAGTGTGCCCAGGGGCATGAATAGGATCAGGTAGCGGGAAGGTTGACATCCACACTGTTCTCGATCTAGCCCTCAGAGTGGTGCTCCATACCATTACGCGGGCTGCAGGGTCACAGGTTCCACATGAGGCTACTAAAACACAACTCCTCCTAGCATTAGAATGGATGAACCCGACACTATTTGATTGGGCTACTGCCGTAACCATGAATATCAAACGACAACTGACAAAGTGTAAGAGAACCAAACTGAAGCAGTATGGGTACGGATCCATCTTGGTATCGTTCATCCTCAAATGGTTACCAATCTTCCAGGGCCTGTTATAGCATCATTTTTCACCCTCATGTGATTCATGATTGTCTTTTGGCCTTGGGCACCCATTCCCATAGACTTGAATGAAAGTTCATAAAAAACAGTGTTTAAAATCCCATACGCGGGTATGCCCAGACTTTTCCGCGTGTATACGCGAGTCCATATATACTTTTCCGCGTATGCCATTAAAATCATTAAAAAATATATAAAAATCCCTATTTTCGAGGCTGGGTTGATGGTTACTCCAGTAGTTCAACCACCCCAGCACGTGGCCAACTGTTTCCAACTGATTGAAACTACTTTGAGGGAGTATAAAATCCCCTCACATGTATGGCCTAAGGGAGAGAGAAATTTATAGATATTATACTTTGTTGGAGCCCCAATTCAAGTCTGATTTCCCGTGCCTCCTGCACTTTCTCAGATTTTTACAGGAAACCCTTGTTTCCTGGAGATGTTCATCAGTTTATATGTCATCTCGTGTGCACAAGTCTTGAAAGTATCTTAGCGAGGCAAGGGCGGGACAGATCCGGACGACGGTCTGTTCGAAGATCGTGGAAGGATTCAGGTGATCTCTCCACCTTACTATCATTGTACATGTTGTTCGTAATGAAGAAGAACCATCTTGTTCCTAAATTCACGTGTTAATATCTGCTTGCATATGTGAAAAGATTATTAATTAAGCATTTATTATTGTTTATATGATGTTTCACATGGATTACACTGACATTTAGGATAAATATATGCTGTACAACTAGATTTCCGTGCACGTTTCTTCTTGGTTTTCAGGTTAAGGAGGAAGAAGGGTTGCTGGGGGTTTGGACCCCGCAGGATCTACATCAAACGTAGGATCTACGGGTGAGTTCTACAATCGATGTTATCTAGTTTTCAGTATACAAGTGTGGTTGTGTGAGTCCTTCTTGAATAGTGTGCCATGATCTGTGGAGGTTTTGACCCAGCGACCTCTAGGGAGTTATTTCCTGAAACAGAACTGGCGACTCCGCTAGGGATCGCATTTTTGTGATTCCCCTGTTGGGTGGTTTCAGCTGTTTTAAAGGTTTCCAATAGTTTTAATCATTATTTTCACTCTAGTTTGTTTGTTTGTTTGTTTTTTTTTTTTTTTTCCAGTCAGACTAAAGACCTGGTTCTTTAGCCAGGCTTGATCATTTTTTATTTTTCATTATTTACCTTTCCATAAGCAAGTTTTCCTGTACACAGTCGCGTATACATGCAGTTTTTGTTAAAGGAAGTCGCGTATACGAGGGTTACCTTTGACACAGTCGCGTATGCACGCTTGTTGCAAAACTGATAAGTAGCGTATGCCTGGGCAAATTTTGAAATTTTTGATTTCTTGACTTTTTGGTCTTGTCTGCCTGTTGTGACCTGTTCCTGCAGTGTCCTTATAGTCTCTGGATTGTGTTGATAGTGGTTATTGGTCCTTTTCTCTCTCATTTGATTGAAGACTGGCTCATTAGGCAAATCTTGTTTTTTAGTGCTTGCATTTCTGGTTCGAGTACCAAGATCTCTTTCTGGAGATTCTTGGCTGTTCTGCTTTATCAGGACAGAGAGCTTCTGCTCATATGCTCTTTCCTCACTTTATGTTTTGCTTTGCACTTTAATTTTTGCCTACTTTTCGGTTGGTTTTCTTGATTTCATGTGACTAGGTCTTGTTGCAATTTTTGAAGAGTCATTTTTGGGTCTTTGAAGTTTTTTTTTTTTTTCGCTGCAAGATTGTCCTATTCTTCTGGGCTGAGTTACTGAGTTTCTTGTTCCTTTTTGCTCGTATAAATCTTGCTACTGATTGGCACTATAATATTTGGAGCATTTTTTTGAAGTTTTTCTTGAAATTTAGAGATTGTTTGGCTTGGTAATTGGATAGTTTTCTTGGTCTCTTTGAAGTCTTCTTTTATAAAATTCAAAAAGCTCAAAAACATTTTGTTTTGCCTTTTCTTTTGTTTTGGTTTCTTTCCTTCTTTTGAAGCTTTGTTGAGATTTCTTGCCTTCGGTTTCTGGCTTGATTTGGGAAGGGAATTTTCATTGGTTTCTTTCTCTTTTTTCAAGCATATTTTGGTGTCTTTATACTGAGAGTTTCTGATTTTGGGAACTAGCTTTGTGGACAACCAGAAAAGTGATAGAACTAGGGGATTCTTGGAAATTTCTCTTTGCTTTATTAGATTTTGCATCTTAGTATTGGCATGCTCTTAGTAATTTGCATTAGGTGCACTTAAGCATTTAGTCTTTTTCATAAATTTTGTGAGTGTGAAGTTTGTTTGAAAAGAAAAAAAATATTGTCTCGTAGAACCCGTGTAGAAATTTCTTTTCATCGAAAGGCAATTACTACATTTGCATGTAGTTTGGTTTTCATTAATTTCTTTTCTGCGTCATAAAACATCACGAGTTTCATTTCCATATTCCCTTGACTTAATATAACAGCCAACTAAAATAAGCGCATTAATTTAAAAACAACTAGCAAGTTTTTTATTAAGTGTCATACACCAACTAGCTAGGTTGTAGGGCCTTGGATTAGGTGAGTAGAGAGTTAACTCTCCAAGGCCGCTGAAACTAAAACATAGAAGTTTATTAAATGAGCGAAATCCAACTCCGTTAGGTGGACCGGGAAAGCTCTCCTCCAGAGAGTCAAGCGCGAGGGAAAGTGAAGGTTGAGACGAGAGATACCCCCTCTCTGATTTACTGGATCTTGCCTTAAGACCGTTCTGCCCGGCTGCTGACACGGATTGGTGCCCATAGTTTCCATTCCTAGGTTCCACACAGGTGACTGCGGGGGGGAATACCCGTGGTACCTGAGGCAGATGTCGTATCACTTCCCGCGGTACTTCTGGAGGGTGCCCCGGCGAAGCTTGGGTACTTGCACCGGCAAAGGTTGTTGTTAGGAGGTCGGCGTAACTGTTTCTGTTACCTTTGCTAGTAGGCCTGGGCCGTAATTATCCCAGACTACTTTCGGGAGGTCTTATTTTTCGCTTTCTCGTATTTTGGTGTCCGGTCCTAATCACCCGGAGCGGAAATACCTGAAGGCTGCTTGCTTGGCTGTATCTTAGGGATTTTTGTAGTGAGTGCTCTTTGCTCCTAGCTTGCTTAGCTTTATACTTTTTAAAGTCTAATTAAATCTATTAAAGTGGCTGATCAAGAGCCTCGTCGATCGAGGAGAGTTAGGGGTTATCTCCCGAAACTGTTGAGCCTTCTTCAAGAAGGCGTAGGAGTAACATAGCAGGTGAATATCACCCTGTGGTATCTGACGCAGTAGAGAGAGATCCTCCGCAAGGGCTTGAAGGTTTTGCAGTTGGTTTTGGTGTTGGTTCCGAGAGGAGCGCTCCGCTCACCTCGAGAGTCTTATTTCTGGGAGAATTAGAAGTAGAGGAAGTACCTGAGTCTCCTCAGTCACTTCCATCTCCTCTTCCTCCTGATTATCTGTTTCTTGTTGAGTACATCGAACCTGAGTCAGAAATATCAGAAAGTCCTTATCCATCTTATTCATACCTTTTGATGGCCACGACTGGGAACGCGGCTTCAACTGTGAGTGCTGCAGGCATTCAGACTCCTGCTTCAGTAGAAGGAGGAGGCATAATTGCTATATCTTCGATTGCCTCTAGTACTGCTGTGTTTGGCTCTAGTTTCACCCAAGCACATGCTTCTCAATCTGGTCCCTTTTGTTTTGGAATGCCCACTAGTGGGATTCCTTCGTTTTCCTTTTCCGCTACTGCAACTGCGTCTGCACCCATGTCTTCCATGGCTAGTGGGCCAGCTTCTTTTCAAGGGTTCCCCTTCGGAAGTGGGCATATCCCTAGTTCGAATCCTTCCTTAGGGTCTTTTCCTTTTACTTCTCAGACTCAGAGTTTTAACCCTTGGTCTGAAGGTCAGAGTTCGACTACCTTTACAGGTTGGAACCCTGTATTTACAGTAGTGGGGGCAGGGAATCAGTTTTACGCTGGTCAACAAGGGAATGTTTCTTTCCCTTCATTGAGTGCTTATTAGACTTTTTACCCTCTTTCCAACGCTTGGAACCCCTATCAGGGGCTTTCCTCTTCATTCATTACTTCGGGGGGGGGGAACTGGTCCGGTCTTTGGTAACTCTATGTTGGGAGGGGGTCCTTCTCCAAATGCTGGGTCCTATGGCCCAACATTTTCTACGAGTTCTTTTTGGCAACCTGGTGCCTCATCAAATCCAGGTTATTCTTTTCAAAATGTTGGGAATTCATCCCATCAAGGATGGAATCCTCAGGCTCCTCCTCGTTTACCTTTTCTGGCAATGTTGAACTTGCCAGATTTGTCGAAATTGACAAATGATCCGATTCGATATAGTCCGGGGTGGCCTCCAGTTCCTACCAAACCACCTTCAGACATTCCAAAGTTTGAAGGCAAGAATGGAGAGGACCCGACTGATCATATCACCACTTTCCATTTATGGTGTTCATCTAACTCCTTGATCGACGATTCGATTAGGTTGAGGTTGTTTCAATGCACCTTGACTGGAAACGCTGCCAAGTGGTATATTGAGTTAACTGGGGGCAATTTTGCTACTTTTGGAGAACTGGCTACTACATTTCTAAATCATTTCCAGTTGCCTGTCTGTTATGATGCCGGGACTGAACTCCTAGATAATTTTAAGCAGGACGACGCAACCCACATTTCTGATCACATTCAGGAATGGCGGAGAAGGAAGAGGCTTATTAAAGCTCATATTCCGGGAGAATTTCTTTTGGAATGGTTTTTGAAATCCTTGCAGTCAGATATTTCTAAGGATGTATCCCTTTCAGGGGTATTTTCTGAGGAGCAGCCTATTTTTAGTGCCCAGCAGCTTGAATTGATATATTCTTAGTCTGGTGTCCTTCATAAATATTTGCCTAATGCCCCTCGCTCCAAATTAGACTTGTCCAAGACTAAACCTAGTCCTCATGGCGATGGAATTATTGGGTCGATCAATAGTGGTGCAGCTAACCTGCTTAGTCAATTGCAGCAGTTGTCTATACAATCTGTTTCTTCTAGTCAAGCTGTGCCTGCTGAGTCATCACCTTCTCAATATTTGTCGATAAATGTCGTTCAGATTTCTAACCCTAAAGAAAATCAACAATCTGAAGGGAAGAAGAAGGGACGTAATAAGAAAAAAGGAAAGAATGGGAAGGGTAATGCAAATAAATCCAACGAGCATGTTGGTGAGGGTCCAAAGGATAAAAAGAAAGTGAAGTTTCCATGCAAGTTATGTGCTAGAGACCATCTTACTCACCTTTTCCCTAAAATTCAGGATGCGCAGCGCTTGTTAGCTCAGCAGGGTTCTTCTAGTTCCCAGGCTGTGTTGACAAACCCTTTTCCCCAAGGGCAACAACTAGTTGTTGGCGCGAATCAAAATACTGGGGCTTCCTCTGGGGGCACCCAGGAAGGGGAAACTCCATCAAACATATACATGATGAGTGCTCATGCGGATATCGCCACGAGATCCCGTGATTATGGCGAAGATGAGTCTTCGAAAGCCAAGGGTGCTCCCGATGGTACTGAGCTGCTTCATATCACGAGGCGTACTGTTGAGCCTATACCTCGGATGCCAAAAGCATATACTAAGTGTACGACGATTAATCCAAATGCCAGGGCTGCCCAAAACTACTCTATTGTGGAGGATCTGGCGCAGAGTCCCTGTGCCATGTTGGCTCTTGAGGTGCTCCAGTCTTGTCCAGCTCAGCGCAGCGCTCTGCTCACTGCTATTGGGGCTGTCAATCCAAAGAACTTTCTTGTGATTACATTCGATATGTCTAATTTTAAAAAGAGACTCCCCCATCATATGGCTTTTCATATCAAATCGTCGTTTCATAAATTCAATATTTTTCGAACGGTCATTGATGAGGGCGCTTCCACATGTGTGATGTCTCTCGCATGGTGGAACGGAATTGGATCTCCCGCAGCTGTTCCATCTGCTACTCTTCTGACTGCGTTTGATGGTCATTCTCACAGAACGCATGGTATTATCCCAGCTTTTCCATCTGTGTTGGGGGAAAAACTATAAATATAGAGGTTGAGATAGTTGATGCAAGCTTGGACTACAACCTTCCGTTGGGGCGAAACAGGATTTATGAGATGGATGCCATTGCATCCTCATTATTTCGGGTTATTTTTTTCCCTCACGAAGGGAGGATTGTCACAGTGGATCAACTGGACTGTTCTCCTATAGACCCGAATGCATCTATTGACTCAACTATTCCAAAGTTGGATAATGCCAAGCCGCCTGTTGAGAATTTAGGGGTTGGAATGTATTCTTCTTTGATGGGTACTTTTGATATTCCACCTCCTACCGTTCATATAAATGCGATTTCATCCTCCAGGGCTCCTATTCGAAGAGAGTTCTTCAGAACTCATTATTTTTTGAATCCTTGGATCTTGCCTTCCCCTACCTCCACATTAGTGGAAGGTCAAGTGGGTGGAATGGCATTTCCCATGTCTGCAGCTGAGATTGCTTATCAATCTATTGTTGACTCTGCAGAGTCCATTCCAGCTCCTCTTTCTCCGGAAGAGTTGGATGGCGATGTGGCTCTGGCTTGGACACTTAGTTCTTCTTCTGCCCAAGATTGCCTTGATACCACTCTTCCATCTGAAGAGGCCATCCTGGAAGCTATGACTGGTATAGATAGACCGTGGGATGATTTGCATCATCGGTCTTAATTTTTACCTGATTTGAGCGAAGTTGAATCAAGTTTTCCAAGTCCTTTGTCTCCTGGTCCTGTTCACCCAGTCCTGAACCCTTTAGCACCAACACAGGTATATGCTGAAGGGAACATGGCTGTGATTTCTCCAACTATCCCGGTGAACATTTCCAGGAATCCCAATGTTATAGAGAATGTCTTCATCGGAGTTGAATGTTCGCCTGAAGAGATTCAAGTTTACACCGATCTTTTTAAAGAGTTTAGGGATGTGTTCGCTTGGGCTTATGAGGAAATGCTTGGTATAGATCGATCTATTGTCTAGCATGAGATCAAGACTTACGAAAATGCTAAGCCTGTGAGGCAAAAGCTTCGTCCGGTTAATCTTAGGAAGGCTGCAGCTATCAAAGCCGAGGTGGAGAAGCTGCTCAAGGCGGGATTTATTTTCCCTGTTCCTTTGACAGAGTGGGTTTCGAATCCTGTTCCCGTAGATAAAAAACAAGGAACAATTCGAGTTTGCATTGATTTTAGAGACCTTAATAAATCATGTCTGAAAGATAATTACCCCACACCATTTATAGATCAGATTATCGATGAGTGTGCCGGTAACAAGATTTTTTCCTTCATGGACGGTTTCTCCGGATATAATCAGATTACTATCCGTCCTAAAGATCAACATAAGACTACTTTTATTTGTCCCTGGGGTACTTTTTCTTACAAGAAGATGCCTTTTGGTCTTAAAAATGCTGGGGCTACATTTCAACGGGCCATGTCATATGCCTTCCACGACATCAAACATATTATCGAGGCATACTTGGATGATTTAGCTGCTCGTTCTCGAAAGAGAATTGATCATCCTGCTCACCTCCGTCAAGTATTTGAACGATGTCGTTTCTACAAGATTAGGTTGAATCCGAACAAGTGTGTTTTCGCGGTCACATCCGGTCGGTTATTGGGATTCATTGTGTCTAGGGAAGGGATTAGGGTAGATCCCTTCAAGGTTGAGGCAATACTTCGGTTGCCTCCCCCGTCCTCTAT
Organism: Pinus albicaulis; assembly: GCA_034641835.2. Lineage (NCBI taxonomy): Eukaryota > Viridiplantae > Streptophyta > Pinopsida > Pinales > Pinaceae > Pinus > Pinus albicaulis. The sequence continues at coordinate 107,339 of JAXQQM020081525.1, forward strand.
TCTCCAACTTCAAAGTCTACAAGGAAAGGCTAATTTTCTTCGAAGATTTATCGTAAATTATGCTGAAGTTACCAAAGGATTTATGAGATTGTTGAAGAAGGGAGTTCCATTTTTTTGGGATGACTTCACTCAGTGCTCATTCGATTCTTTGAAAAAAGCATTGACCTTTGCTCCTTTATTGAGTCCACCCGATTATAGCAGGGATTTCCTTTTCAGCCCGTGTTAGCTCTAATCTACCATTGGCGTGTCTGCTCCATGCCTTGCGAGCATGTTATATACCATACCGAGGCTTGCAGGACCTCAGATTCCCAGATAGCTCCGGAAGAGAGAGCCGGGCTTTGTTCGTCTGCGCCGTGCGTCGAATCGGCATTACATTATCCTACGAAAAAATTATGTTTTGGCAACAACCAATCCATTTCATTTTGTCCTCAGTAGGCGAGTGATTGGGGGCAAATACAGTAGATGGATTGTGATTTTGCAAGAATTTGATCTTGAGTTTATGTCTGCCAAGTCCAAGAAATCATTGGTTTTCGCGGAATTACTCGTCTTGTGTCTATGATGAATCCTTCCCGGATGAACATTTGTTTCTCATCTCTCCACAGGATCCTTGGTATGGAGATATCATTGTGTATCTTCAGACTGCGAAGTTTCCCTCTACTTTTTCGAAAGATGAGCGTCGTAAGTTGCGTCATCACAAAAATATTATGATGCCACCGTTGAGGTTGATTCAATCCCGAGACGTTGTTAACTCTCGAAGAATATGGAGAAGGATTGCCACAAAGTAGCTCAGGGTGGCCGCAGCTTGCTACAACCCAAAAAAATCTTGTGTGGCCGGATGATACTTTTGGCCTCTTCACCCTCAAAGATTGTGGAGTTGGTCAAAAGTCATCCGTCCACTTGAAAATGCGCGCTCAACCGGCCTCCGCGCCCACACGTTTCGTCCCTTTACAAAGTGGGGTATTGATTATACTACTTGTAACCTGCCTTCGGCTAAAGGTCACAAGTACATTATTGTAGCAATAGACTACTTTACGAAGTGGGTCGAGGCTATGCCTACTTTTGGGAATGATGGTGAGACAACAACTCTTTTTCTTTTCAACCAGGTTATTGCTCGTTTTGGTATTCCTAGAGATATTTTCACTGACCATGGCAGTCATTTTCAGAATAGCATGATGGCTGAGTTGGCTCTTAAATTAGGTTTCCGGCAGGAGCATTCATCTCCGTATTATCCTCAGGCCAATGGGCAAGTGGAAGCCGTGAACAAATCCTTGAAGACCATTCTTCAAAGGAAAATTAATAAAGCTCGATCCAATTGGCATATCATGCTATATCCTGCACTTTGGGCATACAGGATGTCAGTGAAAACTGCAACTGGCTTTACTCCCTTTTAGCTAGTTTACGGGCTGGAATCCATATTTCCCATTGAATGTGAGATTCCTTCTCTTAAGTTAGCCGTTGAGCTTCTTCCTGACACTTCTAGTCTCGAAGAACATCTCCTTCATCTGGAACATCTTGATGAGCAGCGTCGGGATGTCGCCACGATGAATGAGGCGCATAAGAAACGAGTCAAAGTTCAGTACGATAAGGCGGTCAAACCTAGGGTTTTCTCGGAAGGTGACCTTATTTTGGTCTATGCCCAAGAGAAGGATGCCCTGGGGGTAGGAAAGTTTAAGTCTATGTGGTACGACCCCTTCATCATTAAAAAAGTCCTTAAAAAAGGAGCATATACCTTGGTTGATTTTGAAGGAAATGAGTTGCCGGAGCCCATAAATGGGCTCTATTTGAAAAAGTATCATGCTTAGGCTTCGACCTGGCATTTTTCTTTTGTATATAGTAGTTTTTTTTATTTTTGTACATGTCTAGTTTTTCGGTCTTTGATGTGATGGTGATGTTTTTTTATCTGCTTTGGCAAGTTGTGTCGAATGTCATGAGTCATTATGGTTTCGCTGATGGTGCTAGTAGACACACCCGGAACTTGGTTTCCGCGGCTTGGGTGCTTCATCATCCATCCGGTCAGCTGTTAGTATCAAGAGGAGTCTGCATTGGTCCTGCTTCCAATAATGTAGTGGAGTACACTGCAGTCATTCATCTACTTTCGGAGGCAATATCTTTGGGTGTTGATTCGTTAGTAGTTTTCTTGGACTCCCAGTTGGTGGTGTCGCAGTTGAACAATACTTATCGGGTTCGAGATCCATTTTTACTCCGGTTGTATTTGAGGGTACGTTTGTTACAAAGATCATTTCAGTTTTTAACATTCATTCATATTCCTCGAGTAGACAATTTGAGGGCAGACTCATTAGCTAATCAAGCAATTGATTGGCATATTAATCATTCAATACATTAAAATTTAATCATAAAAAACATCATACATTATTATACATTTGTCACATCACATCATAAATCGCTGTATATATATATATCATCAGAGTGTTCAAAAAAATATACAAAATTTGGATCCAGAAGTCGTACAAAATTAGGGCTTATGCCCGATCATGTTCAGTATCAAAAAATATACAGTCATCCGGTAATCATATCTATCTATTCCTGTGGTCCCTGCCCAAAATTCGTGTTCCTATAAAACACGATCGCAGTAGTGACTCGGCGGAATAATCACACCCAGTCACATGGTACTCCCACTACCCATCTTTGGATGGCCTCAGGTAGATCTTCCATTGCAGCCATAGGTACTTTGTGGGTCAAACCCTCCAAGTTCCTCTGTATAGCATGGAGGGTTCTGTTTGGGTCTACTGTCTCCGCCTCGCCTCTGCGGCGCTTATGCCGTGGGTAGCCCTCAGGATGGACTGGTCCAATATCTGTATCATGATCATCATAATATCGTAATTCATTTGGAATCCAATCAAAAACATGTTTTGTTCTTACATTTTTTTCACATATATTGAAAAAATTCAAAAAAATCACATAATTAAAAAATTGTAAATCTTACCGATTGTGCCCCATGCCGCGCCAGGTGGAAGGACGAGGTATGGATCACCGCGGAAATCCATCCCGACATAGGGGTAGTCCTCCACGGCGATGATTTTTTCTCCCCACCATTGGAAGAACTTGTCATCCCAGGTGGTTCGGGGAACTTCACTTCCCCCCAGTCTCTTCATCAGATCTGCCCATCGGGCAATTCTTGGGTCTCTTGGGCTACTGATTGAAGAGATCACTTTGGGTCGAAGCCCAGGAATCTTCTCAAAGAAGAATGTCATCAAGATAGTTCCATATCCGAAATGTTTTGTTTTTTCTTTCCGGATGGAATTCAATTGTTGCTTCATGTTCATTAGTAGAGCTGTGCACCAATCATATAGGTGAACTAAGCATTCTACTGCTATGCTCATCTGCGTCCTGGATGCCTGATGTAAGGAAGCAGATCCTGCCACCCTGCCGATGGTAAACATGAGAATTTTCATGTGCAAATCTCTTAAATCTTTTATAGCAATTTGAGTCCCTACTTTCTTGGACCCCTCTACACAGTAGACGTGGACATAGTCATCCACTGTAAGCCCTCCCAAAGGCTTACCGTGCAAATCTACTGGGTCTCCCCTCCGGGAGAGTCCAGTAATGAAGTAGATGTCTTCTACCTCTATGTGTATTGGCATTTGATCTATGATGAAGCAATATTCCTCCGGTTCCCAATAATTTACTAGCATTTCGAGCAACCAGACATTACTCTTCATATTTGGCATTTTGAAAAATTTGAGCAATCCACAATTTCGGAGGACATTGAGTGACTGTTGATCTTGCATTACTTCATTGTCAGTTGCACTGTGCTCACATTCCCTCCAAGATATAGTCATCCTGAGAAAAATCATTAATTTGTTCATTAGAAACGTTTTTTTACATTTCGGGTTACGCATACGTGACTTACCCTGTACACAGTCGCGTATATACGCGCCTTGGTCAATATGAACCCGCGTATGCGCAGAGCCGTAATTTAAAACAAATATTTCTACGGTGAAATTTCCAAATTTTAACCCTATGAATGGACAAAATTGATGAAAATGATGGATTAAGAGCTTACCTGACTAGTTTGGCGAACCTAAAGCAATCATGGAAAAAAGAACTTGACAGCTACAAAATCTATCAATTTCAGAGAATCCCATCAAGTGGAAGAACTTAGCCACTGAAGATTCCACATAGGAGGATGAGAATTTGATACATAAGCATTTAGAGCTACTCAAGCAGTTGAGGACAACACTTTTTTGAAGGACAGGGGAATTTTAGATCCCTATATTACTAGTATAGTCCCATATTCTTGTTAGTGTAGCTCCCTTATTTTTATTCTTGTACCCATATAGCCCCCATATTGTTATTATTGTGCCCCATAAAAGCCACTATTATTATTGTTGTGGATTTGCATTATTATTGCTAGGTCGGTTAGGATTATATTGTGACCCATGGACTCCTATATATATAAAGGAGCCTTTTTCATTTGTTTCATCCAATAATTGTTCATTTATGTAATGTAAAGGAGGTTTCCTCCTTGAAGTGGCTGATTTCTAAGGTGTTGATCTCTCTTTTCTTCTATTTTGGGAGCTGGTTTCACAACAGTCTTGTAATGATCTCCTGAGCCATGGCACATGCGGCTTCCTCTTATGCTTCAATAAGGAATTCTTTTGTACATTTGATTTGGGTCAAATTATCCGCAACTAATCAAAGGGGGGATGCACTTTGGATACCTTTCCAGTTGCTGAGTTTTGATTTTTGCGCACATGGATCTCCATTAAATTGTTGAAATTTTTTTATGAATGAGTTGTTCCAAACTTGTACATACATGCATGAACATGTTGGTTACCTCATATTTGGATATTTTCTCGTTGCCTTTGCAATGTGAAAATGTCAGGCTCATGTTGGTAGGAAATTGTAAGTTTCTTTTGGTGGATGTTTCGCAATGCAGTTTGAGCCATGGAAGTCCATGGTTGATAGCTCCAACCTATCTTTCAACAATGTTATGTTCAAATAGTAGTACAACGACCTTATCAATGCCACTCATAGAATGAGAATTTACGGCCTCTCATAAACAAGCATGTACCAAAGCTTTGTTTTGGTATGAACCGCAACCACATCTTTGTCTATCCTCGTGGTTCTAACCTTAAGGAGGTCCACATTTTCACTCTCCCATACAATACAAATGAAGACAATTCTGACAAGGAGGTTTGTTTGTGGCCAGAAGTGAAGCATGACTGCAATAATTTTGGAGTCTATTACACCTTTCCATAGCTTACGAAGTGAGCTTCTACTATTATACAATCTGTGGCCAGTACCAGTACTGCTGCTAACAAGCGAGCACAAACTCGAAGTGGTTTTGGATCCAAGTCTGAGCAAGAGGTTGAATTATCACCACTGCCTCCACCGCTGCTACTTACTCTTTCATATATGACTCTACATATAGTTCAAAATTTTAAACAAGTTCTCACTATTGTTCATGATTATTCAAATTTTTTTTTGCACCGAGTCTGTGCCCATATCTGGTGCTATACATGTTATCCCACTTGTTGTTTGTTCTCCCCCATAGTCAAGGCAACTTCCTACTGCTACCATTATTTCTCATGTCAACATTTTTGATGATCTGATTGATCCCCAACCTTTTTCTACTCTCATCAATGAAGAAATGGTTTTACGTTCCTCTGATCTGATGTGGAAACCCAAAATTATCGGTATCATCTCTCCCATTGTGTTTGCAAGAAAGGTGTTGAAAGGAAATACTAAAATGCTTTGAGTTTGGGAATCTCTTATCCTACAGGTGTTGATTTGACTGAGAGAAAGACATGGAAATGAAAGCAAAAAATATGAAGACACAGGAAAAAAACATGTCTCTCTGGATGGTGTGTTTTTCCACATGTGCAGTGGTTTACCATGTGTTTTATGATTTTGAAAAATGACTTACCAATTTTTTTATTTCTTAACATACCTTTATTAACATATTCTTTGATTATATTTTTTTCATTTTATTCGATAAGCGTTGAAGGATATGCATCATAAGAAGGTACGCTTCTTCCTACTCATTCCATAGTGTGGTTTGCATTACAGATTCTTATTTGGGTTTGATTCACTGATATTCCTCTTTTAAGTTTTATTTGATGTGTTTTGTCTCGAATATAGAATTTCCATTTGTGTACATAGGGATCTCTGATATTTTTTTGAAATGTTTCACTGAGAATTTCTATATCTCAGGCCATATTTTCTAATTACTGAGTCAACTGCCTATCTATTTGGCAGGTGCTTTGTGATGTGAAATTTCTGAAAAAAAAAATATTTTATGATTTATTGATCTCACTTGTGGTTGGAGGATGTGAAATTTTTTCCGATATCGCACTCCATTTTCTGCAATCCTTTTTTCTTTATATTTTTCCTACTTCTCTGTAATGGAGGTTGATTCACATGTCCCATATTTTCTATCGAATTTGAATTCCCCAAAGCTTGTAACACCTCTCACTTCACAAAATATATATTTTTTTCAATTATAGAAACATATCTAATATTCTTATTATTATTACACCATAATTTGTCACATTATGACGTGCTTCTACTATCAATAAATTTCCATGTCACTATTTATTTCTTTATAGTGAATTACAGTGCTTCACTCTGCCACCTTGTCCGATCCACCTTCTTGTTAAAATACAATCTCCCATTTCTTATTCAATATAACAATGAGATATTATTTAACCACCTTGGTTAAATGCTTAAGTCAAGTATTTCACATTTCACATATTCAATCAAATTTTCTGGTATTATTCCCAAGGTGATTAATATATACCTTCCCTCAATCCTAAAGGGTAACAATACTTTGGAGCAACCCTTATTAACCCAATTAATAATGTGGTATTGACACATATAGACACATCTAGCCTTATATGGCTAGATGTTGTTACCCTGACTATAGAGGAAAAATCACTAAACATAAAATTTTCTTGTTGATTTATTGTTTTAATACATATACACATGTGTGTATGTGTGTAAATATGGATGGAATTGATGAAAACAACTATATAAAAATGTTGTGTGTTAATCGAGCTGATGTACTTAAATGAAATGAAAAATACTTCGTAGTTGTACACAGTAGCCACATGCATATAATCTTCATAAATAACCTGTAATGTGGGGAAAAAAAACTCGAGAGCGTGAGTTATAGGAAAGTAGTGGATAAGGTGTAAAAGTGAAAATGAGTGTTATAGATTTGTGAACTTACATTATCTATGCTGGTTTTGGCAATTTCATATTTATCTTCCTCATAATTTTTTGGGCTTATTGTTTTAATACATATACACATGTGTGTATGTGTGTAAATATGGATGTAATTGATGAAAACAACTATATAAAAACGTTGTGTGTTAATCCAGGTGATGCAAATAAAATGCAATGAAAAAAAACTTCATGGTTGTACACAGGAGTAGTATGCATATAATCTTCATAAATAACATGTAATGAGGAGGATAAAAAAATTAGAGTGTGAGTTAAAGGAAATGAGTGGATATGATGTAAAAGGGAAAACGAGTATTTTAGATGTGTGAAGTTACATTATCTATGCTGGTATTATGAATTTGATATTTTTATTCCTCATAATTTTGTGTGCTTATGTAAAGGTATGGAAACAGCTAGAATAACAATTAGGATGGAATTGACAAAGTCCACTTAAGAGTGGAATGCATAAAAATATAAAATAGAATGCTACAAGTAGTCCTTTAATTTTCAATTCATTTTTGTAAGTAATATTAAGGGAATTTGAAAATTCCATATTTTGAATTCCACTAGAAATTCCATATTTTGAATTACACATTAAGTGTCATCCGTGTCACTAGCAAAACTATGAATAAATCTACCAAAGGACTTGTTGCATTGTTGTGATGCTATAATAATTTTTCTAACCTTGTTGCGTGCATGTGGGTAGCTTAATTAGAAGCAGGTTGAGAATCCTTTGGTGGGATGCAAGAAGAAAAAAGAAAGAATCTATTTAGTATGCATGAAAACAGTTATGGAATGGGAATTAAACGAATATAAGAGTATGTGTTACTCTCCAATTGATAAATCACTCCAAATGAAAGTGAAGTGGAAGTATATTTAGAATGAGAAATGTTGTTGCAATAATGAAAGAAAAAATGCATGAGGCATTTCCTTCCCATCATAAGAAAATATGGAGTTAAGGAAACACTAAGGACAATTTTTATTAAAAAGGGAGGGAAGATGTAACACCCCTATGGGTTTACCTTTTAAACATTTAGTATTTTTAGACATGGAACTATTATTGTCTTTAATGGTAATGGAAGCCATGATGAGGCTTATGTGATGATAAAATTATATTATTATAATTTGAGTTAATAAATAGATTTCTTGGGAATATTCATGAAACGACACTAGAGTTGAACGAATTCTTTCAAACATTCATTAAATTTAAGGCTGACGCTTCACTATATGCTGTAAGTACAATATCATGCTCCTCAAAAGTTACGCCGGGCCCTTATAGCCTTAAAGTAAATAGGTCAAAAAAATATTTTGAACATATCCCATGAAGTTATGAAAACCATATTCGGTAAGCGCGGCACCGAGAGGAGTGGAAAGATCTGCAAGTTGTGATATTTTCCCTCGATTCTAATGGGAGGAGGAATGGTTCTACATTAGACCGCATGAGTGTGCTTTCATCATTGTTGTTCTCATAGGTGATTCTTATATCTTTCTCATTTTTCCCATGGTTCAAGCTGAAGATTACGCACTTGAGCCATTCACATCCTTGAAGCCTGGTACACAACCCCACTCATTTTTTGTTTCTTCGGTCATTAGACGTAACAACTCTTTTTTCCAATCAGCCTATTGCAAGCAGAGGAGACTTGTAAACCCAAATTTCTTGGTGTTGAAGAGCTAGTATTTTTTGCATCTTTCATCTCATGCTCATTGATGAGGGTGTTTTCTCCAAGAACCAGTGTGTATTCCTGTAATATTCCTACTTTACTGCTTTTATTTAGACAGTTGCAAATCCTAAGGGTTAAGTGGACCTAAAGGAAAACTATGTGGACATATTAATTTTTTCAATTTAATAAATGTGGAGATTTAATTATTTTTCAAATACTAGCGTGAATTGGAGACCACGATTTCAAGTTCATGAGGATGGAGTTAAAGCCAAAGACTTTCCGAAAATGTCCAAAAAACCTTGGAGAAAATAAAATAAAATAAATATATTAGATTGGAGATAAAAATATAAAAGATACCCCAGTAAAGTGGAAAGTTATTGAGAAGAGGTTAAATAAAAGTAGAAAGAGGAAAAAGTTAGTTTTAAAGATCTTTTGTGGATGAAATCTCAAGGTTGGGTGAAAATTAGTCTTTACCAGAATTGGTATGCACCGTATTAATCTATGTCTTATGATTCTGTTATTATGATGATGATTGAGAAAGAATTAACGTGATTTAGTTAGGAAATCAAGTTGAAAATTGTGTATCCTAAATTATAAATCGATGTTATAAATTATTTTATTCTTAGGAACAAAGTGTCTAATGTATTTAACAGAAAAAAAAAACTATAGCAGGTATAGTTAAATTCTCTGTATAGTTACATAGACTAGTTTAATTAAATAACCAACACACAAAATATCTAAACCAAATTGGAAGGGTTTAAATATATTGTTAGGTCTATGTTAACTACTATATTACAGATACAAAATACATCCTTAGGATTTCACAATATTTTAAAGATCTTATAAAGACATAGTAATTACCAGTGTAAATACCTAGTTATTTCTGTAAACAAAGAGGAAGTAGATATGTATACAGTTGGATTGATTTAGTCTATTAAATCAAGAAGGTAATATTATGTACAATTAACATACCTTATGTTCAAAATGTACAAATTCATAAATTAGGAAAATTACATACATCTACTTACAACCTGTGTTGAAAAAAAACCATCACACCATTATACATAGAGAGGTACTATGTATAGAGAAACATTTATACATACATAATACAATATGGACAAAAATAAACTATGAATTATTCATAAATATGTATGCAGCCTTAATATTATAAAGAAATTGTAAACCATGTTAGAAATGTTCGACGGATTTCAAGTCATCTAAAAAGGTGACTAAAAAAATGTATTAATATCCATGGACAAATCTCAGTTATGTCACACCTCCACTTACCAATTATTTATTTATTTTTTATTTTTTTTCTATTTAAAGTATTAAACATATACAAATCAATATATGTTATCACTTAAAGTTCCACTAACCCTTTTTGCAAATCTATAATTATATCCATAGATACCTAGTCATATCGATTTCGAATCAAGCAATACGCTTCCCTTACTCACGTTAACAACATAACGATATGACCATATAATTTTAATTATTAATCTCTCACTATTTTTTTCTCTTATGTCAACACTATGTACATCCTTACATTGAAGTTGAATATCGTTATATGGGTTGTCATGGCGCGAAGGCCATTCGTCGTCCGATATAATGTTATGGTTTATATAATTGGACTTGGGAATTCATCTCATGAACGCCTGTCTACCGTCGTTCCTCCACCATACCTTAACTTCCCGTCCTGATCTAATCGTTAACTCAATGACACGAAGAGCAACAAGATTCATGAATGTTTAATTGTGTACCATTCCGGTTCCAAACAATATGTATGACATTAATGGACTGGAGAATGCTCTGCATCGAGCCTTTCACTACTTAATTCTGGACAAGACGTCTGTATGCTTTGAGTCGACTTTGCCTATCTGTGTATGTACTCCGTCATACGATCGGATTTAGGGTTTCTGACCCTGGGATTTTTGTCGTCGATCCTTGTGATACTCGCTCGATGAATGACAAGTGGAGTGTTGAGATGTTTAGGGTTTTTTCCTATTACGTTTTCTATTAAACCTCTTTTAAATCACGATCTCATCTTTCTCCGAAGCCTTCTTCCTTCTCGGCATCATTGCAGGAGGATTTTTCAACCTGAGTTAAGCGATTTCTATCTGGACGCAATGCGTCTCCAATAACCAGGTAACTCTGTGGGTCTTCCTGACGCTTTGTTTTTGTTATTGCTAAATTTTGAATTTGGTTTCGGCGTCAAAATTTCCTAAGCGTCCTCACCCTATCTCACAGGGTAGACGAGGGTCGTTCGGGACAGAAAGGCGTAGAAAATTTCATTTTAATATCACCGCCATTCCTTGGTAAATTTTCTATTCTCGTTCTCAAAGATTTATGTGGTTTTTAGTTACCGCTATCGTTGCATAGTTCGATTTCCTCTCATTCTTAACCAGAAGGTGTTGCTTCGTTGTCGGCCATAGATCTTAACTCAGTTTTTCGTTTTGTCTTCTCGGCATCGCAAACCCTGCATGGTAAATATTACCATTTCACCCCAAGCAATACCTTGATGCTGAGCTTTCTTTATTGATTTTATGAATACGTCCTGCGTTGAGATTTCTCTGTTACTAATTGAATTTGTAATTAATTCGGTTGTAGGTAATGTAGTTCGTTCATCATCTTGTTGCGAGCTTTGGTTTATAGCTCTGTTTTGTATTTCCTTAATAACGCAGGGTTACACTCTTCGCTACAAGTTGGTAGACGTTGCTCTACATATTTATACTCTGAACATATAATGTTACTTGACACTATCTACTATAGTTAAGAGGGCTAGCCCGCGCGGCTATTCTAATTGGTTGTGTAATGAGAACTTAATTTAACTTTCTCGTTCCTCATAATAGAGTTTCGACTCAACTGCATAGGCTTGAAATGACCCCATTTCGACGGGGATGCTCCAGCTCTGTCTATTCCCTGTTATTTTATTTGATACATTGGTGTTGGTTTAAATCTTTTGTTAACCCACAGCTGGATATACATTATCATAGTCAATTTTATACATATAAATATATGTATGCCTCTAAACTGAGTTGGTTTTTATTTCAGGTATGCACAACCCTAGATTCGATGTAATTGATTCATGTTAATTTCACTCATAATTACCGTTCAGTATGACGCATTTAATGTAGTCGGTGAAATTATGTTGAAATTTTCGAGTTTGTACGATAATATAATAGGGTAGTTTTAATACAATTTTGGTTTCACTGAAAATCTCTCTCTCTCAATTATTTTTCAATTATGAACCTTCAGGTTTAGCAATAATTATAACAATTACATGTATGTCAAGAAATATGTCCGAATTCTTCCAGTTGACTATATAATTTCTGGTCCATGAGTAGATCTTCAGTACTTGCCTATGAAAGCTTTACTTCTGGTTCTAATACAACTTATAAGAGCTAGTTTTCTGTTTATATATCAGTTCGTAAAATGAGGAGATGTTATGTATAAGAACAGAAGGCTTTACTGGTTATGAACCCGTCCAACATCTTGTTTCCTGCCATTTGTTATCAATTAATTTTAAGAAATTAAATGTGCAGACTTTGGAATTATATATGTGTAAATGCATGTTTTTGTTTACAGCTATATAATCTGCCTTCAGGCCTATTTGTAGACACTGAAAAGGGTTATTTACAGGATTTGTACCCTGGAAGAAATACTATACTTACACAGATTCAATTTTTTTTATAAAAGCAATGGAGTAAGAAAGTCAATGACTCTAATTGCTAGTAATCACTTCTAACCAGCATTTCTTTAGGCTTTGCTAATAGATCTTTGGTTTTTCCCAGTAACTTCTAAATTCTATCTACAGTTTATTAAAATTTATGTTCGGTATTTTACTACTGGTTTGGTACATGGAATCTATTATAAACAGAATATAGCATTAGTATCATGATTTCAGTTTATTCCACATACAAAGTTCTTCCAGGTTCAGTTTATCCTGCAAATACCCAACTCTTTTCTGGAGTCTGATATTAAAATTTCATTGGCATATATCTACCTCTATAAGAGTAGAACTTATCACCATCCATCATTATTAATACAGGAAACTAGTTTATTTATTTATTTATATATATTTTTTTTCTGAAGCAGATTAAAGTTACACTTTAATTATTCCAGGGAGGCATTTACACTCTCTCCAGATTTAAACCACATCATGGTTTAGAGATTCTAGCTGACAGTGTCCCATGGATTTGTTCTTACTACTATACAGAGTCAGGAGAACTAATTCTTCTATTCAACTCTGTTAAAAGTAAATAATTTTATTATACCTCAATATAAATCAACATAATTATCATAACACTTTTCACTACTGTCTAACAAATATCATATTTAAATTCCTCAACAAAACAGTGTGCATACCACTTCTGCAATTTGACCAACCTCCCAACCTTAGAGTTCTTCTGTCCTCAAGAACTCACCCCCGAGCTGAGATCCTCTCCTAGAACAGACCAACCTCTAATCTGTTCAGGAATAGCTTATTTAAGCTTTTTCTCCCCAAAGCCTATTTCTAATTCTGTGTCCAGAATTTCAGGATGCTTTTCTTCCTGTTTGCCTAGGCTTCCCTTATTTAGGGATTTTTAAAGCTGCTTTCTGCTTTTCCCAGCTTTTTACCTCTTCCCAACTACTCTCCACCTCATTGGGGAAACTAGATTTTCCTCAAAATCTAATTTGGAAATAAATTCTTTCAAGGATTTTTGAAAGATTTTTGGGGAAATTATTTGCCTCTTTCCATCCTCATGGATTTAGCAAGTGATCTCATAATTCTCATTTGGTCAATCTGCACATATTTTTTTTTTTTTTTTTCATAACTGAATATTTAATTACATCCACATGATACTTATCCATTGGGGTCCACTCCCCTTTGGATTAAAGTTCAAATGTCTAACTTTGAAAGAAACATAAAACTAGGGGTGTTACAAGTTATCACTCTCAAAATAATATTGAATGAAAGTCAATTGTTATTTATATTAATTATAATTTTTTTTACATACATCGACAAATCTCATTTAATTCAGATGGTTGAACTCTATGCAAATGAAAAGAAAAACGAGCGAAATCGAAGGAAATTAACCCTAGCCAATATCACTCATTGGAGTGAATACGAACTGGTCTTAACCATCGAATGACAAGAGATACAGCAAACAGTTTTTGTCATAATTAAGAGGTCTATGTGACCAATACATGCCGGAGTACACCATATTAATAAGTGATAGCATAGAAAGAAGTAACATTAAAGATTTATAGTTGTACTTTGTGAGGAAGTATTAAGTAGAGATAAGATTCACTTAATAAGAACAAGGTTGTGGTAGATACATTACATATGAAAAAATTTTGACATTGAATAACTACATACAACGATCCAAAGAGCTACACCATAAATGATATAAAGTCATTTGTACAATAATGTGGGTGGGAATAAGGTAAACGATAATAAGCCATATAACTATGAAAATTTGAATGATACAATTATGATTCCAGTGTGCATAAAAATGGTTAAGGGAAAACTTAGTGGAGGAACGAATTCCTCCATGAAACCATTGACTATATGTACTAGTTTGAAAGATTTCATACAATTAGATATAAAACAAAATGGTGTATATATATATGGAATAAATTATAAGAAGACTTATAATTAGAGTTATGATATAGGGATACACATATATGTCATAAGAGGTAACTTTAATATTAGTTAAATTTAATAAGATCCAAGAATATAGTTATAAGTGTAGAGTTGGGGAAAGCTATAGAGGAAATTTCAGGATTTTGATAATATAATAGTAACGGAAACTATTAAGTGCTTAACAAATTAAAGGAGTGAAATTCTATCAAGGTATTCATATGTATGAATATAATTTTGGCCTAATAAAGATAATAAAGACGAAAATTATATCCTTTAAGGAAATTCCGTAAGAGGTTATACAATGACAAAAATAAACTAATTAAATGACAACAAAAGTAGTATAATGTTATAAATATAAAGAAAAAAAATTAGTTAAGTAGATTTTTTACAAATGGTATCAGATTCCACATTGAAAACACTAGGCTTATGTGTCCCCACATAGAAAAACCCAAAAATATGCTGTTGTGGAAAATAAGAAAATAAAAAGGTTTTTATTTTTTTTTTATTTTTAATAGAATTTGATGTGCTAATTAGTTGTTGTGTCCAATGATTGAAGTGCAGAAAAAATACATATGCTATTATGGATGAAGAAGGAGAGTTGTATGTGGATCTGTGGGGTGTGGGAAACCCACTAGATCATAATGCTCAATTGATGGACATGAAAATAGATATGCAATGACAAATGGTTCAGTTAAGGACTAGCAATGAAAGATTGTTGCAAGCCAGGGAAGATAAAGAGAGGTTGATCAAAGAGTTAACCTCATGGTCTAGTCATGAAACTGAAGACCATGGAAGAAAGAGGAAAGAAGCTAAAACCAACTCAGAAGGGTCTGAGGGTGGGGAAGCATTTGGACATCATTCCAGGAAGAAAAAGGAATTACAAGGAGAATTATGAAAATGAAACCTCCCACTTTTGGTGGTGAAAAAGAGGATACAGAAGCTCGTCTTCTAAACATGGTTACATACTTCCAGGTACATGAATACAGAAGTAACTAGAAAAGCATATTGGAAATTTACCAACTGCATGGTAAAGCCAGCCTTTGGTGGGAAGAAACAAAAATGGTACATATGCTGGATGAAAAATTTGTTACCTGGGAAGAATTTCATGCCAAATTTAAGTCTAGGTACTTGAATGAGAGATATTATGGTGATAAAGCTAAATAATTTCATGAGCTGAGATTGGAACAACTGACAATTGATAAGTTGTTACCAAATTGACTAACTTGCTTCACTATGTACCTTATATCAGAGATGAAAAGGTCAAATTACATCGCCTTTTAAACTTCCTACCTACTATCTATAAAGAGATAATCGAATTTGAAAATCCAAAAACAATGGATGAAGTTGTTCGTAAAGAAAAACTATGTTATTAATAGTTTAAAAGAATAAATTATCAGCTGAAAATTTGGGAAAGTAAAGATAAGGGGAAGGGTGACTCAAATGTAAAAAGAGTAAAACGAGCATATCTGAAATTTTTTGGGAAGAACCACCAATGGAAGAAATTTAGTAAAAGTGGTGAAATCCAACCAGCACAATAACATACTCAGTCTAAAAAACTGGATACAAATACAAAAAAGGAGGGTACGGTAAAAATGAAAGAACCTCTAAAGCATTGGGGATGTGGAGAACCTGACTTGTTCTGTGACTACGCATAGAGAACGAATCAGAATATTCAAGTAGTTAGAGAGGCAACTACAGCCAACGACATTGCTCCAAACATTCATGGGATTATTGCAGCACTTGAAGATCGTCAGGCTGAACACTAATCAACCATGATAGAAATCGACGATATGATTGCTGAAAAACCTGTTTCTATTTTAATAGATCTAGGAGAAAATTTAAGTTATGTCAGTCCACATATTTTGGGAAAATTGTAAGTTAAAATCAGAAAAAATTCAATAAACATGGTTAGTGCAACTACCTACAGGAAAAAAAATAAAACTGACCCATAAACTTCCAAAAACTGTGGTAAATTTAAATTGATATGAAACTCAAATTCATTTAAATATTTTTCCTCTAGGATCATATGATCTGTTAGTAGGAATGGACTGGTTAGAGTAGAAAAAGGCAATATTAAATTCCTTAGATAAAAAATTACATTGTATAGATGATGAAGGAAAAGTTGTGATAGTGAAAGGAAAACCAAACAAATATCTACTCGACAAATTTTTGTATTCCAGCTAAAAAGGACAACAAGAAAGGGATGCCAAGTGTATGTTGTACAAGTGGAAGAATTGGGACAGCTAACTAAAAAGGAGGCTCTAGAAAACTTACCAGTGGTCAGAGAGTTTAAGGATGCATTTCCAGAGGAAATCCCCCATCTACCCCCTGAAAGAGAAATTGGTTTTTCAATTAAAATACTACCATGAGCTACACTTGTTTCTAAAGCACCCTATAGAATGAGTACTTCTAAACTACTAGAATTGAAATTACAATTGCAATAATTATTAGATAGAGGATACATTAGACCAAGTGTATCTCCTTGGGGAGCCCCATTATTGATTCTTAAAAATAAATATGGCACATTCAGAATGTGTATAGGTTACAAACATCTGAATAATTTAACTATTAAAAATAGATATATTCTCCCAAGGATAGATGACTTATTTTACCATGTGAGAGGAGCTCTTATGCTCTCAAATATTTATCTTACAACATGATATCACCAACTCAGAATTGAAGATGAGGACATCAAAAAAATAACATTTCGAACTAGATATGGACAATATGAATTTGTAGTTCTACCTTTTGGACTTACAAATGCTAGGTTCATGTGTTTAATGAATAATGTTCTACAAAAATATCTAGACAAGTTTATACTAGTGTTCATTGATGACATTTTAGTGTACTCCAAAAATGAAGAAGAACATAGCGAACATCTTGGAATAGTCCTACAAACACTTGGAGAGTATTAGTTATATGAAAAAAAAAATTAAAAGGATAAAATTCAGTATTTGGGTCATGTGATTTCAAAGGATGGATTAGCAGTAGACCCAGATAAAATACAAGCAATAATCAATTGGCCTACACCCACAGATGTACCAACCATATGATAATCTATGGGTATTTTTGGATACTACTGTAGGTTTGTTGAAGTATTTTCAGCCTTAGCCTATCATATTACTTCATTGCAGAAAAAAGGAGTAAAGTTTGAATGGCCAACAAAATTTCAAGGTAGTTTTGAACAATTAAAATTGAAATTAACTATTGCACCCATATTGAAAATTGTTGATCCAAACAAGGAATTTGTAGTGTGTACAGATGCATGTGTGGATGGGTTAGGAGGATTATTGCTGCAAGATAATTCAGTGTTAGCTTGTGGGTCAGGAAAATTGAAGAAGCATGAACATAATTATACTAGATATGACTTTGAACTAGTTGATGTTATACATGCATTAAAGATGTGGAGACATTGTCTCTTGGGAAAGAATTTCATATTAATGATAGATCACATAAGCCTGAAATAATTCTTTACTCAACAAGATTTAAATGTTAGATAAGCTATATGGTTATCTTTCGTTAGTGAGTTCGATATGGAAATCAAACACATTGAAGGAAAATAAAATAAGATTGTTAATTCTTTGAGTAGGAATGCTCATCAAATTTTGACCAATGCAAGAAGTAGTGTGAAATTTGAGATAGAAGAATAGATTCATGAAGTGTTGATGCAAGACTAACAATATGTAAAATTGAAAGATAAATTGTAGAAAATTGAAGTTGTGGGATATACTAAAAATTAGTAAGGACTGATTTATTATTAAAAAAAATGATTGTACATTTAAAGTGTGACATTTTAAAACAAGAAATTTATATGAGTATAATAAAAGACCTTACACAGGCCATCCCCATTATCAAAAAGTGATTTCAACATTAAGGAACAACATGTTTTGGCGAGGTAAGAAAAACGATGTGGCTGATTATCTAGCAAGGTGTTTAGAATGGACGTGGGAACTGGTTTCCATAGATTTCATTAATGGATTTCCTAGAAATAGGTATCAACATGAATCTATAATGGTGGTTGTAGACACATTAACTAAGTAACACAATTTTGACCAGTACTATCTATTTTTTCCACAACTCAAGCAGCCAATGTATTCATGAAAGAAATTGTGAAATTACATGGAATTCCAAAAATGATTATATCTCACAGAGATGAAAAATTTACTTCAGAATTTTGCAAACTCTGTATGGAGGAATGGGTACCAATTTTAACTTTAGTACCACTTAACATCCTCAAATACATGGAAAAAATAAAAGAACCAATCATTGTTTAGTAGACATGTTGCGCATGTATGTGGTGGAGAAACCTACAAGATGGAAAGTTTTTCTGCATCGAGCAGAATTTGCATATAATAATAATTATCAAGATTTTATTAAGATGAGTCCTTTGCAAGAATTGTATGACCGAAAATACCACACTCTTCTCAATTGGAGTCAACCAAAATATAAGTTGATTCTTGGAATTGATGCATTGTAAGAGATGGAAAAAACTGTGAATAAAATTCAACAAAATATTAAAATAGCTCAAGATCGACAAAAGATCTATGTAGACAAAGAAAGAATTCATAAAGAATTCAAAGTCGGAGATCATGTTCATTTGAGGATTAAGCCTCCCAAGAGTACATTATATGCTGGTAGCTATGGTAAGTTAGGACCACGCTACTGTGGAACATTTGAAGTTTTAGAAAGAGTGGGCTAGTAGCTTACAGATTGGCTCTACCTAATTATATTAAGGTTCGCAATGTTTTTGAAGTTTCCTTATTGAAAAAGTGTGTACATGACCCTACTTATGTAATTTATTGTACTACGATACACGTGGAAATCGAAGGGGAATTTATTTCAGAGCCCCTTCGTATACTGGCAGGGGAAGAAATCGAGCTCCGGAATAGAACCGTAGCTAGGGTGAAAGTGTAGTGGAGGCACTTTACACCTGAGGAAGATACCTAGGAGAGAGGAGAGGAAATTAAAGAGAAATATCCATCACTATTTAAGGAGTGAACTGATATTTTGCAGCACCGAGGATGGTGTTTTGTTTTAGAGGGGGAATATGTAATATCCTTATTTTATTACTTTTATTTACATAGTTTCAAATCCTAAGAGTTAAGTGGACCTAAAGGAAAACTATATGTGGACATATTAATTTTTTTTAATTTAATAAAGGTGTATATTTAATTATTTTTCATATACTAGAGTGAATTGGAGACGAGGATTTCATGTCCATGAGGATGGAGTTAAATCCAAACACTTTCTGAAAATATCCAAAAATCCTTGGAGAAAATATAATAAAATAAAAATATTAGATTGGAGATAAAATGTAAAAGATACCTCACTAAAGTGGAAAGTCATTGAGAAGAGGCAAAATAAAAATAGAAAGAGGAAAAACCTAGTTTTAAAGAGCTTTTGTGGAAAAAAAAACAAGTAAATGATAGGCTAAAGGAAAACAACATCCTAATTTAACTTGACGCAGATATGGAAACATGCTGAGGGAAAGCAAGCTTAAATAATCCATTCTTGGAATGACAAGAGGTTGTATACACTTTGGAGGAATTGGTCTCTTCGTGGGGGGAGCTGTGGATGAAAGCTCGAGGTTGGGTGGAAATTAGTCTTTACCAGAATTGTTATGCACAATATTAATTTATGTCTTATAATTCTGTTATTATGATGATGATTACAAAAGAATTAATGTGATTTAGTTCAAAAATTAAGTTGAAAACTGTGTATCCTGAATTATAAATCTGTGTGATAATTTTTTTATTCTTTGGAAACAAAGTCTCTAATGTATTTAACAGAAAAATAACTATAGCAGGTATAGTTAAATGATCTGTATAGTTACATAGACTAGTTTAATTAAATAACTAACACACAGAGTCTCTAAACCCAATTTAAAGGGTTTAAATCTTTTGTTAGGTGTATGTTAACTATTATATTACAGATACAAATACTTCCTTCGAATTTCACAATATTTTAAAGATGCTAAAAAAAACATAGGAATTACCAGTAGAAATACCTAGTTATTTATGTAAACAAAGAGGAAGTAGAGACGTATATAGTTGGATTATTTTTTCTATTAAATATTTTATACAATTAAAATACTTTATGTTCAAACTGTAAAAATTCATAAATTAGGAAAATTACATAAATCTACTTACAACCTATGGTGAAAAATAACCATGACACCATTATACATGGAGAGGTACTATGTATAGAGAAACATTTATAAAGACAGAATACAATACGGAAAAAATAAACTATAATTATTCATAAACCTATATGCAGTGTGAGTATTATAAATAAATTGTTAACCATGTATATAAATGTTCCAGGGATTGAAATTCATCTAATAAAGGTGAATAGAAAAATGTATTAATATCCATGTAAAATGTCAGTTATCACTGCCAATGTCATATTGACTAAATGTCAATTTTTATTATTATTAACTATAAATTGTATATATACATTGACAAATATCATTTAATTTAGATGGTTGAATTCTGTGCATGGTAATGACCAACCTGCAAATAGATGAAACCAAATTTATTGTCAATTCTTTTGAGAAAGAAAGCTGAAGTGGTTGTGGTGTAAATTTCAAGATGTGAAGTAAGTGTATAGAAAACCCACAGAGATCTGAGTTACATTCAAATCAAATAGAATAAAATTCATAACCAAGGTCGTGCTACTTGAGTAATAACTAATATGATAACTATACATGTGTAGTAAGGAATGAGGGAGCATAATTTCTCTTATACTTGACATACAAAAAAAATCCAATATTCAGTTTGGTAAAGTATACCTAAGAATGAAAATATAATTTCATACTTTCAATTAAGAAACTAAGTTATTGATCCGCGAATATAATAGAAAAATACATTACCTCAGATGTGGTTGGAAACCAAATATAGGGTATCTGATAGAAAATTATGAATCCGAGTAATATGAGGAAAGGACGATTTTCCTGTACAATAAAGGAGCATATTATATGGAAGAAAAAGTTATCAAATGAAAATTCAAATTTAGAATGTAAATTTGTAAAATACATTCTAGGTTTGAATTTTATGGAGGATAAATTCTGAAATTAAACAAATGTTAATACCTGAAAGAATCAGAGTGAAAAATTAAAAAGAATTTACACACATATAATTTTGATCTAAACTTGATTCAAATATCAAGGGTATTTAGTCATCAAAACAACTCTACTGCAAATGGAGAACTAGAGAAATTAATGCGTTAGCAAAGTTCATTATATTGTAATGTTGGAATCAAATTCCAATTAGTTGATAGAAACATTGTAATTTTTATATAAAACATAATGGAATTAAGCTAAATCGGCTTGATAACAAACGAGAATCAAACCGTGAAATTGAGAGTATATTTATACACTAAATCGTAATTCCATAAAGGAATTAAAGTATGATTTGATACCTTTGTATGAATTGAAGGAAAAACGAATTTAACGAATTTATCTCAGAAATGAGATATTCTTGAGAAATCAAATTGGGGTTTCAAAGCCTTCAAATCAATGCTATCTGTGATTAACAAACATGAAGGTCAAAATTCATAAAACCATAAATCACAATGAGAAACCCCTGTGTAAGAATGGTGAAATGAAGCGAGAGGGTAAGAATTAAATTCGAAGTGGCTGAGGAAGCATGACGAGTTCATCAATTTGAGAAAACCCAAATGAAATCCATAACTCAACCAAAAAGTAAGGCTAATTGGGGAAAAACATTAAGAAAATTGAACTGTGCATTTGTTTTTATAATATTGAAGACTGACTTCAATTTAACCACGCAGGGCTCAGATATTAAAATATCAAGACTAACATGATTTTGTAAATTGATAGTTATCAATGAAAATAAATATATCGTAACTATTTAAGGAAACATAGAATAAGGGAGACGTGTTAACTGTGGAAAGAGTTACAGGGTTTTCCTTCAGTTTGAGGAATCATATATTACCTTGTGGGTCTACTGGGATCATTCTTGAGGAAACCCTCCTCTGTGTTTCAACCTGGAAGTAGAATGAAGAGTAAATTTTTGAATATACAGTGAGAATAACTCATAAACTATAAGAGGAAAATGAGTTCTGTAAAATCTATGAATTTTAAGTAAAATTCAGAGAAAAAGAAATGTGTTCATGATATTAACTGAGCTGATAGTTTCAACTTTGAGGCACAGTAGGTGGAGTAAATCTATTCATTTTTCCAAATATCCAAAACGCTCGCAAGGAAATGGCCCAAAAGAAAATAAAAACGAGGGAAATCCAGGGAAATTAACTATAGCCAAGATCACTCATTGGAATGAATACGATCTCATCTCAACTTTTGAATGAAGAGAGATCCAACAAACAGTTGTTATCGTAACTAAGAGGTCCATGCGACCAATCCATGATGGATTACACCAAATTAATAAGTTATAGCATTGAAAGAAGTAGCATTAAAGAGTTGTAGTTGTATTCTGTCCAAAAGTATTACATAGAGATAAGATTCACTTAATAACGGGAAGGTTGGGGTAGATACGTTACATCTGAAAAAAAATGACATTGAATAACTACCTACAATAATCCAAATATGTACACCATAATTGCTATAAAGTCATATCTACACTTATGTGATTGGGAATAAGGTAAATGATAATAAACCATATAACTATGAAAATCTGAATCATACAATTATGATTCCAATGTGCATAAAATGAGTTAATGAAAACCTAGTGGAGGAACGAATCCCTCCATGAAACCATTCACTACATATATGAGTTCGAAAGATTTCGTATAATTAGATATAAAACAAAATCGGATATATATATCGAAAAAATTATAAGAACACTTATAATTAGAGTTATGATACAGAACATACATATATGTCATAGGAGGTGACTTTAATATTAGTTAAATTTAATAAGATCCAAGAATATAATTATAACTCTACAGTTGAGGAAATTTATAAATGAAAATTTGATGATTCAGATAATATAATAATAACAGAAACTATTAAAAAGGTATACATTAGTATACATTGAAATAAATGTGAGTATACCATGCAGATGAGGAGAAGTCCCTAATAAACTAAAGGAATGAATGTTTATCAAGGTATTCATAGTTCTTAATATAATTATGGCCTAACAAAGATACTAAAGACATAAATTAAATCTTTTAAGGAAATTTTGTAAGAGGTTATACAATGACAAAAATAAACTAATTAAATGATAACAAAAGAAGTATAATGATATAAATAGAAAAAAAAATTGTGTGAGTACAATTGTTCCACTTCCCTTGCGAGTAGGTTGGAAGCATGGACAATGGATTTTTGGGTGAGGGGCTGGAGATTGCACAGTCGGTCTATGTGGGAAGTGTCAAGTGAGGAATTAAGCTTGGGCAATCACAATATCATAATTATGCACCAACCAGATAGTCCGCCTAGGAAAAGGGATTCATGAGCAGGATGGGTAGTTGGTAGCCCCTCGTAGAGACCTACCTAGTCAAGTGGACCGACTAGCTTCTTTAAACTCCATTGATACGCAATTTCATCTCCTCCAACATTCTGTAGACCAGCTTGCTTGGGCACAACATGAGGATCACCCAAACATGGTCATCTTTCTTATGAATATTCTTCACAGTCCAAGATGGATTCTAGATCATGAGGCTTCTGTTTAGAGGGCTGAATAACAACTTCAGGATCACATTGATGGTTACGAGTCTTGCATGCCTCATGTGGAATTGTCACGTCTCCCAGACCCAGCTTCTTATCCATATAACATAAACTCAGATATACTCTGCTTTATGCATCAGATAACATTCAAAAATTAATATTGAATCAATTACAAAATTCATACTGTTATCAAGAATTTCCATGAGAGTTTTTTTTTTTTTTTTTCCTTGGCTTGATCTCCACTCTTCTCAGTCCATCTAGTTAACTTATATATATCTATATATATATTAGCTTGTATTTCTCAGGTCAGTTTTTCAGAGTTTTGACCAACTCTAGCTGATCAATAGACCCTTCCTCAAACTTTCCAGTTTGCAAGCCTTATAGAATTTTCAGCTCTATAAGGTTTTAGCATCAAAGTATAGATGTATGCATCCACGTATACATCTATCTATATGCAGTTAACCTTCGTGGCTACAACTACTTTCCCAGCAGTTTATATGGAAGGTAATAGATGCTCTTTTCCTAGTATTGTTAAATGTGCTGACACATTTTGTCTATCACACAAATAGATTTTCAATAGGACTCTCCTCTTATGTTATTGTTACAAGTATTCAACATATTTGAAACTCTGGTGCAGATTAAACTCTTCCATTGGAAAACTAGGATATAGATCCTCTTGCTTCAATCAAATGGAGGTAGAGAATACTGAAATTGATAGTTTAGAATCCCTAGTTTTAGATCTTCGTACTTAGTTAGGATTCAACTTCTGCTTTCCTATATTTACACTTACATGTAATAGCACAATTTAAATTCTTAATTCTACAATTCTTTCCATTGTAATACAGCTGATATACTGAACCCCATACTGCTATCACAGAGTTATTTGTTTCCTACTTGCTGTTATTGGTTACAGCGTTATTAAAAGGTTCTGTTTATACATCACATCAACTAAGTTTTTCATTCCAAAGACAGCAAGCTACCATTTGAATTTTTCTATTCGATTAAACATTCAGATTGATTTATTATCTTTACCCTTTATTACTGAAATGTACAAATCCCCAGAACTAACCCCTTGGTTTTTATTTAACTTCCTCCTTGATATTAACTCATCGAATTTTCAGCTACTACACTTAGCTTGAATTGCATGAGGCATTGAACAAACATTCAATCCGAAATTTAAAAGAAGTTCTACAGACTCATGCATATAACCTTTGATATACTTTAATACGTATATAATTAATAAGGCCTATAAATAATCTCCAAAATTATGCATGCACACCTCTACTATGACCGGTCCACCCATCCTTAGAGTTTTTTTATCTCCAGAACTCACCCCCAAGCTGAGATCCTCCAAGAACAGACTAACCTCAATCTGTTCTGGAGCAGCTTATTTAAGCTATGCAAATTCCAAAGCTCCGTTTCACCTCATCCTTTATAATTTTAGGTCCCTTTATTCCCTGCTTGCCTACTTTAAAATCATTTAGGGACTTTAGTCGTCGCTCCACTTGGTGTTTTTACCTCTTCCCAACTACTTTCCTCATCATTGGGGAATTTAGGATTTTTCTCAAAAATCTAAATTAGAAATAATTTTCAAGGATTTTTTGAAAGATTTTGGGGAAAGTCTTTACTTTTTCCATCACCTCATGGATTAGGCATGTGATCTCACTTTCTCATCTGGTCATAGTGCATACACAATATTTTATTTACTTTTCATAAATAAATAGTTAACCACATCCACACAATAATTATCCATTGGGGTCCACTCCCCTTTGGATTTATGTTCAAATGTCTCATTTAAAAAGCATAGAACTTGGGGGTGTTACATATTCCCCCTCTGAAAATAAACACCGTCCTCGGTGTTGACAACTATCTACTTAGTTGATTTTGCACATGAATATGAATGCTTTTCCATCATCTCAGCTTCACTGTTCCATGTAGCTTTTCAGCAGTAAAGTGCTCCACTGCACCTTTACTCTAGCTACTATTCGATTTCGCAATTCCATTTCTTCCCGCTTTCAGATTTGAAGCGGCTCTGGAAGGAATTCCTCTTCTGGTTCCACCTGGACCACATTTCAATCAATAATGTGAGAAGCATCATGTACAAAAATTATAATTTTTCCAACAAGGAGATATGAAACACATCATGAAATTTAATATGCAAGGGTAAGGCTAGTTTATAAGCCATTAGTTTCCCCCTTTCCAACACCTTCCTTGGTGTTACACTTTAACGTTGACCTTTTTCAACTTTGACGAAGATTTCTTCTTCGTTTTTGCTTAGTTTCCAGCAGAGTACTTTCCTGCTTTATGCAGTTGAAAATCTGCAAGAAGTCTGTCGAGAAAATATTTTATTCTGTTTTCTCTGTCCACACTTCATACCGCAACAACATTCTTCATTTCAATAAGATTAAGAAATTCAGTTATTAGTCAAACCGTTCAGGTTCATAATAGTTTAGTGCACTTTTAGTACACTACTTATCCTTTCTTGTTTTTCAATGAGATTCTTTCCTCACTCAACTTGGTCCAGTTCAGCTTTTCTTGATTTTCTAGGTGATTTATCTTCACCTTTTTCCTCCTTGTTTCCAGAGTGTACAATTTCCTGTTACACACTTGGCTAAACAATTTTACAACTTTTCATTAGTACTCATAAATGAACGAAAACAATTGTATCATATGCATGATTATGCTTACCCTTTCTCAGTTCATAGCTGTACTTCCAGTACCTTCTCATTTTTTTCTTTTCGCATTATAATTTTACCACTTAATCTACCACAATAGTGTTTATTACTCCTTTAACCATAATTAGAGTAATAATATTTGGCCATATGGTAAAATATGTCCTTCCACTTTACTTGCAGCTTTTAAGGTGAATTCACTTTTAATATTTCCCAGTGAATTATTTCTTCTCCCTTAATCTATCATGTAGGAAGATATTATATTCATACAACTTAACAAAGTTAACATTATAACATATAACAAGATCACCTATATTTATAATGTTAATTGTAGATTCAACTTATGTCCCACGTGCAATTTGTTTCATTTTAATCTATCATTTCTCATGATAATTATTATTATTTTATATATATATATATATATATATATATATATATATATATATCTTTCATAGGAATTTAAGAATTTACAATTTATATTTAACATACCTCTATTAAATATAACTTGTCATTTTTCTATTATCCACCTTTCTCTATATGTTCCAATATAAGCTTTCCTTCTTCTTTTGTTCCAATAACTATGGTAACATCTGGTATTATATAACATATTAGGAACATATATCACCCCACAATGATTCATTTATATCTTTTCATGCTTCTAATCAACTTATTGTTATAATGAATATCAATAAAATTCTAATTTAGTTGTCTTAACACTCCCAACTTTTAACTTCCGTTTTAATTACATATATCCATTCCTTAACCTTATCGTGAAGGTTAATTTCCCTATAGATATATATTCCACCACACTCTAATGGGGTTTATAGGTGTATTAATTTTTATTTTAAAATTCCTTAACAACCATTCCATATATATACTAAATCTAAATTTCATATGTCACATATGAAATTATGTGTTAATTCAAAGCCATTATAATAATTATATATGATTTTCATCCCAAAAAATTTTCTGTAACACTTCTAAGTGTTTCTTCTTGTCCTCCTAAAGTTAAAATATTCCTTTGAGTGGGGCAATGATAACCATCCTTTTTAATCTATGCAAGCTAGATTAAAGTTGTAGTTTAAATTTTAAGTTTTACTTACCCACTTGAGAATTCTATACCTCTAGAATCATTATCACAAAACATGTCATGTTTGTAACCTATGGTTATGAAATTCCAAAACCATATATATGTATAACCTTATTTATCAGCCCAATGTGCATATATATTTAACAATATATATATATGTCCGCACCTTATATATATATATATATATAATCATCATATATATATTGCTATCCATATATATTGGCACCGAACCCTTTTATTTTATAACTCTACATTTTAGTTGGTTACAACTCGTGATATATATATATATTGGTAATATTTCACTCGGCCCAACTCTATATGCATTTTTATCCGTTTATATCGTTACTTGGTGTAATGATGGCGCGGCTCACATAGAATATCTGCGCTGGAGAAAAATGTAAGGGAGTCGTTTACCTTTGGTAATCATGATTGCACAACTCGCTTCCTTTTGCGAGTGAAAATGGTAATTATGAAAACGGATATGGTGAACATGCACCCATTGCAGTCATTTTCTAGGTTTGACTCATGTGACCGTTATACTATCGCCATGTTACATGCGAGGTTCTAGGGTTTCTTTTTTTTCTCCACGCACCGAGATACGTTAAGCGCCCATGTTCTCGTGTGGGAACCCCGTGGTTTTTGATAGGGAATTCCTGTGATACGTTAACTTTGCTTCTGGTTTGAATGCGAAGCCTGCGTGTACGTGAGGTTAAAGGGTCGCCACGCAGCCTTGTACCGCGTTCTTCAGATAGGCGTTTGTACACTTCTCCTGCGCGGCAGGGTTTTTTCCTTGGATTGATTTCTTATGGCGTGTTCCTTACTCATACCTCAGGACATCCACTTTTCACAATTGAAATCACGCCTGTAACCAATTGACACATATCACCCTGGCTGGAGACGCCGGCGGGCAAGTCAATTTGGCGGGTTGAATCAATACTTCGTCGAAATTCTGAACGGCAAGGTACGTTAGAGTGTGTAGAATAATATTAATCTTCTTCCGAGAAGGACTCGTTGTCAGGTCTGTGCAGCGCAACACAATCCCCCTTGGGATTTCGTGAGGGTAACGGGTGTGGAATTTTAATGCGCCGCTCTGCCCTCTGAATTTCTTCGGACAGAGTACCGGTTCTGGTCTAGGGTTCTGCTTCTTATTTTACCCCTTCATCGCCCTGGCTCCTACCTGCTTGTATTGCTCTCTCTCAGACATTGTTTTGTGTTTCCTCTACACGGTTCAGGGTTTGTTCTTTTGCAGACTGCTAGTTCATTCCTGGATTGTCTTCCAGTGGTGGCTACCTCGGGGCGTGGTTTATTGCGGACGGGTAAACAATTATTTGCGGGTATACGCTCCTCTCTTCGAATAAGAAATTTCTCTCACTCCAGTTGCTTTTCCCCTTTCTGGAATTTCGTATTAGAGTAAAGTTTTCTCCCCCAGCTCCTTACTATGTCTGACACATCGTTGTTGTTTTGTTTTCTTTTGGTGCAGGTACGCAGGTTGCTCTCGGCCGAGTCTCTGCGGTGTGCACTCGTCCTAACGTCCGACTCTCACCTCTGTGCACACGTTAGAGTTTCAGTTTTTTCTGTGGTAGCGAAACCTAGCTTAAGGATCGGTAGGGGTACTGCTATTCCACTATCTGTCGTTATTATCCGGGATAGTTCCGTATAACAACAGGTCTCCTGTAACCGGTTTCCTTAGGTCTCGTTCTCTATTCGTTCTCGTTTTTCTTGCTTGTGTTTAATGATGAAACGAAATATTATGTCGTTGATCACCCATAACCCTGCATATGGGAATTTTAGTTTTGGAAGCCCAACTGATATATTCATCGAACGATTCGTATCCCCGATCTTCCGGATCTCTGGAGTATTCTAGTTGCAGATACATTACTTTCTTTCTATGCTTCGGGATAAAATCGCAGACTCACCTCTACGTAACACATCTCTGTAAATTTACTTCAGTCTTTGAAATTCTGCCAAGTTTATATTTTACCCATGTTTGCTAGACTTGGCGTGTTACATCGCATGCTGGAAAAACGTAGCAGAAGACAAAATTAAATCGTGCCTTTTCTCCTTGCGGTTTGCACAGGTACTTATACGGTATCAGTCTTAACTAAGCGTGCCGCCTGAAGAGGTCACGCTGTGAGTAAACGAATTACTCCGGGATTTATATGCCATGCTTTCCTCGTATTATGCAGCCCTATGTTCGCTTTGGCATATCACCCCCCTTCACTTGTTCGTTTTGTTATGGAATGTTTTGAAAATAACCGTATAGAATCTACGTCGACCCAACTATACCACTACTCTTAACGGTCTATGCATAAAACCGGGTATAATATTTCTCAAATCTTTTGCTCCGTCATATAATTAACTGGAGCGCACCGTTCCTGAATATGATTTCACTGTCATATGGTTTAACTTGAACGTATATTTTTCCATCTTTCGCACTGTATACAGGTTTCAAATAGTAGTGTTATATCCAAGTTATTTCCCTCCCTCGGTATTTGCATGTAGGATTTTGAGATTTTTTTTTTTCCATGAGTATCTACGTTTGTACTTTTTTTCTAATTATGGAACCATTTGTAGGTTGGATGCTATCACAAAAGCCTCTAGAAGCTTTTCTCGCGATCGGTTGTTTCCTGTTTCGTCGTGGACATTTTTAGTGCTGCTAGAAGCTGTGATTGGAGAAGCTTGACTCGAATAATTGGGAATACTTGTAACTTGTAGGTTTATTGAATTTCTTACCCCACATTTTCCACCTCCGTTCCAGCTTTCACTCCCTAACTCTTCCTTGCTGGACTTTGCTCACAGTTCCGACCTTCACCTCAATGGCTGCCACGCTGCTATCTTTCAACTTCGATTTCTTCCTCGCAGATGAAATATTATTGTCGTCTTCTAGTCTTCCATGAACTGGTTTTTTTTTTAATTGGAGCCATATTCAATTTCCTTGCACTCATAGAATTTTTCGAGTTTAGAGGTCTGAAAGGGTCACTTCCCCTGAACCCTATATACGCAAAAACCTTTAAAAAGAGTAAAGGGGACTATGCAGCAGTGTGATTAATCACGCCTATGATTGGATACTACTTTAATCTACTCAACTCTGATGAACTTTTAGCAGTAAGTACAAACCTCCGAGAGCTTCCCTCGCAATCATTGGCAGTGGGTTGTGTAGAATAAATGACTGAGAGA
The DNA here is from genome assembly GCA_034641835.2 of Pinus albicaulis. Classification (NCBI taxonomy): domain Eukaryota; kingdom Viridiplantae; phylum Streptophyta; class Pinopsida; order Pinales; family Pinaceae; genus Pinus; species Pinus albicaulis. The sequence continues at coordinate 138,399 of JAXQQM020081525.1, forward strand.
TAAGAGAAGTCTCTCTAGACAAACGCCGAGGTGACAAAACAAGTGGTGTACAATACATCAATGATGCATGGGCCGCCATAGTTAAGAGTTTACAGTCGTGTACACTCGGGCCACCAAGTATAGTGCTCATTTCCAACACTTTCACTAATTTATTTATGCAAAACTATATGTGAGCAATAAGCATCCGATTAATGGCATTACATACTCTACATCATGTGATAGATCCAATCTGCATAAGCTTGGATGCAGAACATTTAGTATTCTATGGCAGAGTGCATGATGCTAGCAGTAAGGGTGAAAGGAGGAACCCACACAGTATGGAGCACTATTGGTATACCCAAATTGCCTGATTTGTATTGACCATATTTGCTCTTGTAAAAAAATTTAATCGATCTGATACCATGCTCAGATTGCATTTTCATCGTTCACAATGGATTTGAAGACTCATCATATTCTTAGAATGCGGTATCATATTTTTGGAATGCACCGAAATGGTTTTGTTTTTCTTTTTCAGGCCGCGATTCTAAATACTACAGGCAACCACGGTTTTTTTTGTTTAATCGGGGACTGGAGATTCGTGGCTACCTTGCCATTTCCAATTGCATGCAACAGAAATTTTATAGCTATACATAATGAGCAATAATTTTCTGTTTCTGGCCAGATCTAGCTGCCCTTACGGCGTTAATCAAGTAAAAATTGTTTAATTTCTACGCCGACATGGCTACGCATGTTTCCGCACCGGTTACACTTACAGGCGTCTTATGCACACGATTAGTTTCCATTTTTCATTTGGTTATGATAATTCTGTTAGCGGAGAAATAAAGGTTACGTATTGTTTTATTTATTTTACTCTAATAGTTTCATTTCCCCTTTCGTTTAATATTCCACAGCAAACGTAATAGGACAAGATTTCTTTTTATGTTGGTTTGACCGGTGAACATGTGTTGGAATAGAACTATTATATAACCGATTTCGCTAATATCAATTAAATGGGTATAGATAAGCCATAATCGAAATGAAATACTTATATAGCTCAACTACACAGATTGCACTCAACCCCTCCTTTACCATCACTGTTATAATGATCTATCTAATTGTGCTCTCGATACATTGTATGCTACATAAACATGCCTACATATACATGCTCTTGGTACATTTTTAGGCTTACATATACATGCTCTCGATACATCGTATGGTATATGCTTACATTTGAATCTATTTCCATGATATCTATTTAAAGTTTTTCGAAGCAGATTTAAGTTAGAAATCTGAACTATCAGTGCTGTAGAAATTTTTTTTTTTTTTTTTTTAGAGCAGAATTTCTGTTTAGTATGGAATTTTCTCAAAATATGTGCTAAGTCTTTTCTCCACTTTCGTGGTTTACATTATGCTATGCAATTTTCAGTTCTGTTACTAAATTTTTTCTAGCATACTCATAAGCACATAATCTCATTTATATAGATATATTAGAAACGATTTAGAAATTACTCATCTATGGAGAACTAGGTACCTTCAGATTTGAACCAACCTTGGTTTAAAGTTTCTGTGGGTCATAATTGTAAGCTTTGGGGTTACAATTCTATGGTCTCAAATCTCACTAACAAGACCAAACAACTAAACAGCAAGAAAAAACACACAAGCATGGAAGGTTTCATTTTCAGAACCCAAAAATGAATTGTTATCGAGGGATTTTTATTTGTAACAGCTTATTATTTATTTGTGAGCACATAACCTGCCCAGTTTTCTCAACTTGTGCTCCGATACCATTTGTCACGTCTCCCAGACCCAGCTTCTTATCCATATAACATAAACTCAGATATACTCTGCTTTATGCATCAGATAACATTCAAAAATTAATATTGAATCAATTACAAAATTCATACTGTTATCAAGAATTTCCATGAGAGTTTTTTTTTTTCTTGGCTTGATCTCCACTCTTCTCAGTCCATCTAGTTAACTTATATATATCTATATATATATTAGCTTGTATGTCTCAGGTCAGTTTTTCAGAGTTTTGACCAACTCTAGCTGATCAATAGACCCTTCCTCAAACTTTCCAGTTTGCAAGCCTTATAGAATTTTCAGCTCTATAAGGTTTCAGCATCAAAGTATAGATGTATGCATCCACGTATACATCTATCTATATGCAGTTAACCTTCGTGGCTACAACTACTTTCCCAGCAGTTTATATGGAAGGTAATAGATGCTCTTTTCCTAGTATTGTTAAATGTGCTGACACATTTTCTCTATCACACAAATAGATTTTCAATAGGACTCTCCTCTTATGTTATTGTTACAAGTATTCAACATATTTGAAACTCTGGTGCAGATTAAACTCTTCCATTGGAAAACTAGGATATAGATCCTCTTGCTTCAATCAAATGGAAGTAGAGAATACTGAAATTGATATTTTAGAATCCCTAGTTTTAGATCTTCGTACTTAGTTAAGATTCAACTTCTGCTTTCCTATATTTACACTTACATGTAATAGAAAAATTTAAATTCTTAATTCTACAATTCTTTCCATTGTAATACAGCTGATATACTGAACCCCATACTGCTATCACATAGTTATTTGTTTCCTACTTGCTGTTATTGGTTACAGCGTTATTAAAAGGTTCTGTTTATACATCACATCAACTAAGTTTTTCATTCCAAAGACAGCAAGCTACCATTTGAATTTTTCTATTCGCTTAAACATGCAGATTGATTTATTATCTTTACCCTTTATTACTGAAATGTACAAATCCCCAGAACTAACCCCTTGGTTTTTATTTAACTTCCTCCTTGAGATTAACCTACTGAATTTTCAGCTACTACACTTAGCTTGGAATTGCATGAGGTATTGAACAAACATTCAAAGCTGAAATTTAAATAAGAAGTTCTAACAGAATCATGCATATAATCTTGATATACTTAACACAGATATAATTAATACAGTCATAAAATAATCTCCAAAATTATGCATGCATACCGCTACTATGACCAGTCCTCCCAACCTTAGAGTTCGTCTATCTCCAGAACTCACCCCCGAGCTGAGATCCTCCAAGAATAGACTAACCTCAATCTGTTCTGGAGCAGCTTATTTAAGCTATGCTCTCCCCAAAGCCTGTTTCCAATTCTGCGTCCAGAATTTCAGATGCTTTATTCGCTTTTATTCCGCTTTGCCTAGGCTTCCCTTATTTAGGACTTTAAAGTCGTTTCTCGCTTCAACCTTCCGCAATTTTTTACCTCTTCCCAACTACTCCTCTTCATTGGGGAAATTTAGATTTTTCCTCAAAAATCTAAATTAGAAATAATTTCTTTCAAGGATTTTTGAAAGATTTTGGGGAAAGCCTTTTTTCCTTTTCCATCACCTCATGGATTAGGCATATGATCTCATGTTCTCATCTGGTCATAGTGCATACATAATAATTTATTTATTTTTCATAAATAAATAGTTAACCACATCCACACAATAATTATCCATTGGGGTCCACTCCCCTTTGGATTTATGTTCAAATGTCTCATTTGAAAAGCATAGAACTTGGGGGTGTTACAGGAATCTAATATTCGTGAATCTTTTCACCACACAAATGATGAGCTGTAGAGAAAAATGATCCCAAACCAATTTAGTTGTAAGGATAAATTTTTGTTTTATGTGTTTTGAGGATAGATTTTGTGCTTGGTGGGATGTGGACAGATTGAGCCATTTCTTTACTCACTTTACTTATGCTTTATTTTTATTGTACTTAAAGGCCAACAAATCTCGTGAGAGTGAGGCCATTTTTTACTTGCATAAGGGCTTCGTGGGATGTATCTTTTCCATGTTTTAATAGAAAACAATGAGCTTACAAAAAAAAAAATTATATTAATAGTCAAATCAACCTAGATCCATCTTCACTCTAGTTCTACAGAGCATAAAGATGGATTAAATATTTTTTTGGTATATATGGACTTATATATGGATCTAGGTTTCTGTACATATTAATATATTCTCTACAATATATAATAATATAGTAAATGTTTAATGGCGAGAATAATTGAATATTAAAAAATAAAATAAAATAATAAATAATAAATTCCTACTAATATGAATAATAAAAAGGAGATGTGAAATTCATTTAACAATAGTAAAAATATTCAATGTGAGTCATCAATAAAATATTTTGGAATGTAGGGTTAAGTGATATTGACCTATACATAAAGGCATATCAATAGAAAAGTGCCATACTAATGTAGATAATAGCTATAAACAAACATCTCAATGAACATGTGATGTAAAATATTTTGAAGTGAAATATAAATAAAGCAATTGAAAAGATAAAATTTTTAATGGTATAAACATTTGTACTATTTTAAATTTTGAAAGAAAAATGATGTACAAACACTATGGATTATGTCTTTATTATATAATCACAAAATAATTACCATAAAAGAGATGTGGGATTTAATTATTAATTCACTTCAATACAAGTCAATTTTTTAGGGGATGATGGCAGAAATAAGTTAATTGTTGGTTAAACTACTAATAAATAAAGAGACAGCTATAAAAAAATTAATAATATCAATAAAAACACTCAAAATTAAATAAGATATTATAATGAAACTAATAAGGGAAAATTAAATTAAAAAAAAATAAAAAAAATCATTAAGCTCAAATTAAGAGACCAAAATCATATATATATATATATATATATATATATATATATATATATATATATATATATATATATATATATATATATATATATATATATATATATAAACAAAGTTACACAAATTTTATATAACCTATATGAAATTCCCATGAAAAAACACCCTTACAGGAATTATATATAGAAACGCAGGTTATATTTCAATTTCAAAACGAAATTTTAAAACAAAATATTTTGAATTAGTTGGAATACCAAATAATTGCACTTATAAATGATGACAATATATTAGTTAAATGAGGTACTATTAACCACTTTTAAATCAAAATAAATTGGTGAAATCAAAACTTTAATCACCTTCACTAAAATGTTAAGTCTAACAAAGACATTACTACACTAGGGATTCTATTTTGTAAATCTACCTCAAATGACTTGGGGTTCACTTTCCTATGTTAAGTAATAATTATATTTTATGAATTTTTCTTCTTAGGAATAATATATAATAAATAATATAAAATATTTAAGTAATAATTAAATTTTATATAATAAAATAATCATATTTTATATCCTAAACCTTTGAAATTTATATATAGGCACTGTTTTATTTATAAATTCAAAAGGTTTTTCCACATCTTAAAGTAATTAAGTGCTACTTGATTTTCTCAAACCATTCAAACCATACATAGTGTTTGTGGGATCATGTATTATAACTCATCCATACTTTCTTCCACAAAAAAGATAGAAGATGAAACTCAATCTTCAATACTTATGGATGCATGGAAGAATCATGGATCAAGAATGCATGAATAAGAAATATGTGGGACTACTCACTTGTGAAGGACTGGAAGCTTTGAGACATAGTTAGAGCATCGAGCTTAGAAAATACAAGGTTTGAATTAGCCTTCCTAGAATAACTAATTGTGATTAAAAACCTTAAGAAAGCGTAATACGAGTATGCAACCTTAACTAGATTGAGAGTGGGATGAGAATGAGAAGCCGAGTTTGAATTAGCCTTCTTAGAGCAACTAATAGTTATTAAAAGCCTTAAGAAAGCATAGTAAGAGTATGCAACCTTAACTAGACTAAGAGTGGGATGAGAATGAGAAGCCTACTCTGGGAGTGAGTGGGAGTGGGATGATAATGAGAAGCCTAGTCTCAGAGTGAGTGGGAGTGGGATGAGAATGAGAAACTCGAAGGAGGCCAAAAAGACCAACTACTCCAATTTTTTATCTCCATTACTCCAATGTTTTATTTCCATTGAAGTAATGGTTGAAAGTATCGATAGGTCAAACCAAATGATTCAAATATTATAAGTAACAATGATAAGTACAAATATTATAAGTAACATAGATTTTTATAAAAAATCTTGCAGCACTTCATTATTTTCAACCTTCTTGTCGTGAAGAACTAAAAAACTTCTTGAATTTACTGGAGTAAAGATAACAAAGCCAAAATCAAATTTAACTATTATTATTAATTTTAAGAGTCAAAAACTATGAAATGAAGTTATTACTTTATTAAAATGAAAAAAAATTAAACAGTAATTTTTTAAATCATTTTAGTGAAATGAGAGTGTAAAAATAGATTTAGACAAGCAATACATCTAAAAAAAGAGTATCTAAAAATAAATGTGTGCAATATATCTAAAAATCACAAAAATATGTTATATTAACTTAATATTAATTGATAAAACATTACAAATCTCCCCATAAAAAAATTCTTATAATTAACACTTGCTTGTGAATGAATTTAATTAAAACTTCATGTGAATCAGTTATTTGTATTCCCACACTCATTTTGACTTTATATATATATATATATTTCAAAAAATTTGTGATAGCTATATAAATCTATATCTTTTTGTCTATACCATAGAGGACAATGAAAATTAAACATTTATTTAGCATTAGATACAAATCAATAATACTCTCACAATACTTTGCCAAAAAACACACCATTATATTTATATATTCTCGAACACCGTGTAAGATTAAAGGAAATATTCTTTAAAGTCTATGTAGGTGACTCCATATAATCTAACCACATTCATATTTCAATACAAATCCATGCATTTGGATTCCAACCTATTTGTAAAAGATACCAACGTCTTTGACATCATTCCAATTAAAAACTTAAAAGCCAAACCTCTTAGAAATTTTCCAACTATGAAAAAAATTTCCAAAACCATTGCTGCACCCCATGGGTAAACAGTTAGTGGCAAAAAAAACCACTGGAAAAATTTCAAATTGGAATGGTACAACCTAAGACCTTCCAACAACTTAGATTCTCTACTAGACATTGGAAACAACAACTACGACTTTTTCGATCATTCCTGTCTTGGCATCCGACATGACCTCTCTATCAAAGCCTCTCCCTTCCATGAAAATTAACACATAAGCCGGGGAAAATCATATGAGTAGAATCACACTTGTATAGGAAAAGAAAGGAGAGGAACAAATTAGAGATTATTAGGGCAAAAAAACATGTTGAAACTGTGGGATGATTATTCACCTGTTAATCGAGTAGCCGCTGCATCACTGCCATGAGATTTGTTCATCGTAGTATCCAGTAGTGAACCATTTTGAACTCCCGAGAATTGGGCGTTGGAAAACTTAGAACCCAAGAAATCCTTCACATACCCTTCATTATTAGGAAGTGGTTCCATTGGGTTGAACTGATGCTTCCTGGAAAGGCCATTAGAAGGATCTTGAACAGGAAGAGTACCCATCCTCATTTATGATTCGTGAATCATTTCTCTTGCAACATTCATGAATATCTCTTTGTACCAATTTGACTGATCCTTGGGACTTGAGGATTCGAGTAAGTCATTCTCAGATGAATGAGGAGCAGGAGGGCCACAATCATCCTGCCATTTTGTTTCCGTGTAGTTCAGGGACTTCTGATGCAAATCTTCAGGAGGAGACGATGTGAACAGACCTAGCTGTCCAAGCTGTTGGAATTTATGAATATTCTAAACACATTGGAGAATAGAAATTCTCCTCTTTTAACACAGATAAATATAAAAAAAATTCTTGCTTGTTGGATAGAGATGGCACAACCTATTTCTATTTCAATAACAGAAAATAAAACTATTACAAAATAAAAGTTTCTTCCACTGAAGTGGGATTACAAAAGCTGTGTCTGACTGCTGCTCACGCAGTGCTCACAAAATACCATTCTATGTCTAGTTCAAAACACACATACAGTGCTCTGTTTTACTTCCACTGTGTTTTTTCTTTTTCTCTGCCATCGGCCTTTTTATTTACACAGTGTTCTCAATATATTAATCCTACGAGATTTTTCATTCTTATATGGTGCGGCGTAAAAAAAAAAACATAAACAAAGTTTCATTAAACAAACGAACGGACCCAGACTTCAAACTTCAATAAACTGGATTGCAAAAGTTTTCACGTTACAAAATTGCATGACATCAGTGAGGCCCAAAGTCACGCGAACGCTTTCCTATTGGCTAGTGTTGGGCCCCATCAGACTTTAAACCAAAATTGAACTATATTTTATAAAAAATTCGCATAAAAAAAGGTGATATGTGACGTCATGGCCAAATGGTACGCGAAAACTTATGAAGTCGGATTCATAAGAGGTTTCGGGTCTGGTTTTGAATCGGAAATCGACGGACGAGCAGTGTGGATGGCTTGGACCTTGGCGGAGTGATATGCGATGCTGTGACATCGGCGATTTGGAGTCGTGCACGGACGAACGAAAGACTTGGCGAAATTGCGATACGCGATGTCGTGATGTTGCGATGGTGGTAGGGACCACATCGCATTGGAATTTCGGCAATGGACCATTGTTGTGGATGGGTGGACGGTGAAGTGAAAAAAAAATATGGACATTGATTGGTCCACGTCGCTGGCTGAGTTGGCAAGTGGGACACGATCAATTCAAAACAAAAGACTTAGCACATTTAAACTTTAAACCGTCGTTTGGTTGGTGAGGGCTTTTACGCCCAATAAGACTGTTGCATGGTTAAAACCATAAAACCCTCAATTTCTTTGCAATGGTGGCTATGGCCCATAAATAATAAAAACATCCTTACAGTTTCTCCATACCTCTGTTAAATTCACAGTGATGTGAACTTAACCCATTCTGCCCCTGTTGTACTCCATTTCTCCTACACGGGGTTTTGTAGATGAATTTAATATTTTCAACACTCCCCCTTAAATTCAGCTGTTGGGTTGTCTATCATACACAAGAATTTCCTCAAATATTCAAATTTTTTTTTTCCCAGTGGTTTTTTTATAATGTCTACAAACTGCTCCTCTATTCTACAATGTTGTAAAACAATTTCACCATTGTTCACCAATTCCCTGATGTAGTGAAACTTGGCATCAATGTGTTTCGTTCTCTTGTGAAACACAAAATTCTTTGAAAATGCTATAGCTGAGCTATTGTCACAATAAATCACTGTTCCTTTTACCTGTTCTTGGCATAAATTCCTCAATGTTCTTCTCATCCAAACTGATTGACATGCTGCTACTGTAGCTGCCACATACTCTGCTTCTGCTGTAGACAATGCTACAATAGGTTGTTTCGTTGAAGCCCATGAAATGGCTCCTGAACCCATATGAAAAACATAACCAGAGGTACTTTTCCAGTCATCAATAATTCCAGCCCAATCACTGTCAATATATCCAATCAATTTATAATTTTCTGAAGTAGCATATAAAATTCCATACCTTTTAGTTCCTTTCACATACCTCAGAATTCTTTTTGTTGCTTGCCAATATGCATCTTTGGCCTTTCCATAAATCTGGAAATTAAACTCACAACATGCATAATGTCCGGCCTAGTTGCAGTCAAATACATGAGGCTACCAACTATGCTCTTGTACAAACTAGGATCAAAATCCTTGCTCCTATCCTCCTTGCAGAGTTTCAATCCCATCACTGTAGGAGTAATTGCTCCCTTGCAATCCTGCATGTTAAATCTTTCCAAAAATTCATTTACATATTTTTCTTAAGAAATAAAATTTTTATTTTCATTTTTCTTTACTTCTATTCCTAAGAAGTATTTCAGCAATCCCATATCAGTCATCTCAAATTCATCTTTCATGACTGTTTTGAAATTTTCAATGAGGTAATCATCGTTACCTGTAAAAATCACAACATCAACATATAAGAAAACAATCAACATCTTACCATCTTTCTCTTTGATGTATAATGTGGGTTCTCCTTCACATTTTTCAAACCCTTTCTCTAGTAGATAAGAATCTATCCTACTGTACCATGCTCTTGGTGCTTGTTTCAGCCCATAAAGAGCTTTCTTAAATCTGCAAACTTTGTGCTCTTGGTCCTTTTTCTCATAGCCTAGATTTTTTTCAACATAAACCTCTTCCATCAATACTCCATTTAGGAATGCTGATTTCACATCCATTTGGTAAACCTTCCACTTGTTTTGTGCTACTATGGACAACACTTCTCTCACTATTTCCATTCTTCCAACCAATGCAAAAGTTTCTTCATAATCTCTTCCATGTTGCTACTTATAGCCTTTGACAACAAGTTTGGCCTTGTGCCTTTCAGTCTTACCTTCAACATTGCTTTTGGTTTTATAAACCCATTTTACTCTAGGAGATCAACCAATTCCCATGTTTTATTTTTCTCTATTGCATTCATTTCTTTATCCATAGAATCTATCCATTTTTTATCTTTTATATCTTTCTCAAAATGAATAGGATCATCTCTATGACAATATAAAGTAAATAAAGAGTTCATACCTTCATTTGCTGCCTCTTGCTCATAAATGTCACTTAAATTTTTGAATCTGGTTCCTCTTTCATTTGGTGCACTTGTGCTTGAAGAAGCACTCAAATCTTCTCCTTGTGGTGTGCTTGAAGAAGCACTATCATTACTTCTCAAGGGTGTTCCCATTCCTGCTTGTGGTGTCCCTTGTTGTCCTTGTGTTGGTGGAGGCAGTGGTGCTAATGATGGATGTATTTCATCCATCTCATCCTCATTATCATCATGAGACAAACAACTCTTTACATTGACTTTTTTCTCAATGCTTCCATCCCAATCTTCTTTTTCAATAAACTGGACATCTCTACTCACAAAAAATTTCTTAGTGGATGGGTTATACAACCTATAAGCTTTGGATTCCTCACTGTATCCAATAAAAATACACTTCTCCCCCTTGCTGTCCAACTTCATTCTTAGCTGATCTGGAATTTGTGCATAAGCCACACAACCAAAAAAACTCATGTGGGTGACTCCTTGTTTTATTCCACTCCATGCTTCTTCCAAAACTCTGTTCATTACTGCTTTGGTTGGGCATCTATTCAAGATATATGCTGCATAATTTGTAGCTTCTACCCAATATTCATTTGGAAAATGTTTTGCCTTTAGCATACTTCTTACCATATCCATGATGGTTCGATTTTTCCTTTCAACAACTCCATTTTGCTGCGGTATGTACCTTGTTGTAAATTTTTTGTGTTTGTCATTTTCTCTGAAAAAATGGAGAAATTATTTTGAGATATACTCACCTCCTCTATCAGTCCTTAAGACTTTGATATGCTGCCCACTTTGTTTCTCTACAAGAGCTTTAAAGTGGTAAAATTTCTCAAACACTTCATTTTTATATTTCAAGAAATAAACCCATGTTTTTCTTGTGAAATCATCAATGAAGGTCAACATATAATGGTTGCCTGATATTGATGGTGTTTGTATTGGTCCATACAAATCTAAATGGACAATTTATAAGGGTGCCTTTGCCCTTATGCTCTTTCTTGATGGAAATTTTTCTCTGTGTTGTTTTCCCAAGATACAACCTCCACAAAGGCTGTCCAGTTTTTCTATCAATGGTAATCCCCTTAAAATTCTTTTCTTGTGCAACAAATTCAGTCCTTCGAAATTGAGATGTCCAAATCTCAAATGCCATAACCAGATCTCATCTTTCACTTTCTTTTGAAATACCTCTTGTGTTACATCTACTACATTTCTTCTTTCCTTCAAGTTAGCTTTGAGCTTGACAGGAAACATCCTATTTCTGGTCATCTGCACCTCTGCAATGAATTTCTAGCTTGGAAGTATGTCCATAATTGTGCGCACATAATTTTTAAAAAATACATTTTAACCTTTTTCAATGAGCTTCCCAACACTCAAAAGATTACATTTCAAGCCAGGAACATAGTATACATCTGGCAAAAATTTCTGCTCTCCATTTCTTGCAAGGATACTTACTTTTCCTTTTCCCTTTGATAGAGATCTTAGTATCTGTTCTTGTTGTTACTTCATATTTAACATCTTCATCAAGATTGGTAAACATTGCTATGTTTCCAGTCGTATGATTACTGCAACCTGAGTCTAAGAACCATACATCATCTTGTCTATATTGTGCTACATTACTTGTTAACAACACATTATTTGGGTTCTTTTCTTCTCTTGTAACATTGGCATTCTGCCTATTATTCATGTCATATTTATTTTTCCTACACTCATTGGCATAATGCCCATATTTTTTGCAATAATGACACTAGACATGGGATTTGTCATACCTTTGTCCATGCGCATCATCTTGTCCACCTTGCTGGTTACTGCTTTGGCCTTGGCTTTGATTCTGATTGTTGCTCCTTCCATGAGTATGTGAAGGGTTGTTTCTTCCTCCTCTGTTTTGGCTTCTGCCTCTTCCTCTTCCTTTGCCTTGACCTCTTCCTCTTCCAAAAGGAATCTGGGTCTTGAAGGCATGCTCCAAAGATGAGTTTTCATTTCTACCCAATCTTTGTTCATGTGTCATTAGTGATGCATGAAGTTCATCAACTGAAAATTTTGAGAGATCCTTTGTCTCTTCAATGGTTGTGACAATAACATCAAACCTTGAGGGTAAACTCCTAAATATTTTCTCCACTATCCTTCTTTCTTCAAGTGTCTCTCCATGAAACCTTATCTGGGTAACCAACCCAATCACATGTGTGAAGAATGAGTCTATGTTATCAGACTCTTTCATAAAGAGAGTTTCAAAATCTGTCCTTAGAAATTGTAGCTTTGTTGTCTTCACCTTCTCCATACCTTGATAGGCAATCTGGAGGGTATCCGATGCATCCTTGGATCTCTTAGCTATTGCTATCCTTGGAAACACACTCTCGTGCACTGCTTGATAGAGATAGAAGAGGGCTTTTGAGTCCTTCTTCCTATTTCTCTTCAACAAATCCTTCTCTGCCTGTGTCAAGGCATTAAAGGCATTTTCATCTACTGGTTCTTCAAAACCATCTTCAACAAGCTCCCATAAGTCTTGAGAGGTAAACAGGGCTCTCATGGTGATTGCCCAATAATAATAGTTCTTCCCATTGAAATGTGGGAGCTGAGTATTTCCAATACTCAGGCTTGTGCTGGCTCCTGCCATGGCTAGCACAATAAACTATGCAATAAAATTCACTGTGTCTTTTTTTTAACAAAATGTCTTTCCTTCTTTAAAATACAAACTCTTTTAGACAAAACAACAATCTGTTTTTTTTGGAAATACCTGAACTGTTGTTGAGCCTTCACTCTGCTGGAGAATTGCTGCAACAAACTCCTTCCTTCAGCTTCTTTGAATATCTCTCAAAGAGCCTGGAATAGCTCTGTTACCACGTTGGAATTTCTGAATATTCCAAACACACTGGAGAATAGAAATTCTCCTCCTTTAACACAAAGAAATACAAAAAAAATTCTTGCTTGCTGGACAGAGATGGCACAAACTATTTCTATTTCAATAACAGAAAATAAAAATATTACAAAATAAAAATTTCTTCCACTGAAGTGGGATTAAAAAATCTTTATCTGACTACTGCTCATGCAATACTCAAAAAATACAATTCTCTGTCTGGTTCAAAACGCACATACAGTGCTATGTTTTACTTCCACTGTGTTTTTTCTTTTTCTCTGCCTGCGGGCTTTTTCTTTACAAAATCTTCTCAATATATTAAGCCTATGAGCTTTTTCATTCTTATATGGCATGGTGTAAAAAAAAAAAACATAAATGAAGTTTCATCAAACAAACGAACGGACCCGAACTTCAAACTTCAATAAACTGGATTGCAAATGTTTTCGCGTTACAAAACTTCATGACGTCAGCGAGGCCCAAAGTCGCGTGAACGCTTTCCTATTGGCTGGTGCTAGGCCCCATCGGACTTTAAACCAAAATTGAACTGTCTTTTATAAAAATTTCGCATAACAAAATTGATATGTGACGTCATGGCCAAATGGTACGTGAAAACTTATGAATTCGGATTCATAAGAGGTTTTGGGTCTGGTTTTGAATCGATGATCGATGGACGAGCGGTGTGGATGGCTTGGACCTTAGTGGAGCGATATACGATGTTGCAACATCGGTGATATTGCATCAGCAATTCAGAGCCGCGGAAAGATGAATAGAAGACTTAGTGAAATTGCGATACAACGATGACGCGATGCTGCGATGCTGGTAGGGACCACATCGCATCGCAAGTTCGACGATGGACCTTTGTTGCAGATGGACAGATGATGAAATGCGAAACAACGATGGACATTGATTGGTCCACATTGCTGGTTGAGCTGGAAAATGGGACACGGTCAATTCAAAACAAAATACTTGGCGCGTTTAAACTTTAAACCGTTGTTTGGTTGGTGAGGGATTTTACGCCAGATAAGATTTTTGTGTGGTCAAAACCATAAAACCTTCAATTTCTTTGCAATGGTGGCAGCGGCCCATAAAAAATAAAAACATCCTTACAATTTCTCCATACCTCTGCTAAATACACAGTAGTGTGCACTTAACCTATTCTACCCCTGTTGTACTCCATTTCTCCTACATGGATTTTTGCAGATGACTTTAATATTTTCAACATTCTCCCAATTTCTGACCAGTGATTTATCCATTGGTTCCACCATGCCAATCACATGAGAAGAATCACATGCTGTGTTGCAAAACAATATAAAAATGACATTCAGAAACTGGTACTGAAAAACATTCGTTAAAATGATCGGGTGACTGTTTACCCATAATTGAAGTATCAATTACACTGATTCTCTGCAGTTTTTTGGCGATGGTAATTGAAGATAAATGGCCACTGCAGGGGCCAGAAACGTACCCTGTATCCATAGTTCTGAACAAATCTGGCCTGTAAAATCCATTAAACTGATCTTGGAAGGGAAGTGAACCCATCGCTTCAATTCTTTTTGTTTCATAATTAGCTGTGAGTTCGTACAAATCCAACCTCGTGGTATCTGAGGGTTTGGGTAACGATAAGGGTGGAGAAGAGTAGGGACGAGGAGGGTGGAAAAAATTCCACCCTAAAACTAGCTCTTCAATTCGTACAAATTTGTTCTTGGTATCTGAGGGTTTGGGTAACTCATGGTGAGATGAGTAGGGATAAGGAGGGCTGAAAGAATGCTCTGGAGGAGGGTTTGATAATAAGCTCTTTATTGTCGGATTCTCTTTAGATGATTGGATGTTGTGAGGAGGTGTTGGCAGGGGTAGATATCCATAATTATGCTCATACGAAGAGTCATAGAGCGCTATAGTGTTTCGAGGACTTGAGTATGAAAGGGCAGCACACTTTTGAGAAGAGTACTTACTAGGGCTAGGGCCTGGTAAATCCTGGGCCTTTTTCTTTATGTTTCTTCTTAACAATAATTGATGTAAAAAAAGACGATTAGAACCTACACTATCTACCAAAAAAATAAAATTTCCTACCCAAAAAAGAACGATGCTAGCAAACCTCAAATCCATATTTCGAATGAACGAAGCAGATCCTAGTGCGACAACCTTCCCACAAACTAGTGCGTTCAATATGTTCATTGTAGAGATTGTAGAGATTGACGGTCTTATTTATAAGGCACCACTAGGTTTTTCCCACCCTCCCAAAAATAATAAAATAATGGTGGTACTTTTTTTATTTTATATCTATCTATATAGATATATAAAGGTTAAATTTTAATGACCCTAACCCGTTCATAATTAATAATATTAAATTTATTATAATCTTTTTTTGAAATAATTAAAAATATAATTTTAAAATTTATATATTAAAAAAAAGTTAATTACAATTTTTAATGTATTTAAAAGTTTATTATATTTTTAAGGAGTTGTCTTTGCTCCGATTTTCTTTGAAGTTTCAAGTGTCGGAATTAGGTGAAAACATTTGAGGTAAAATCTTGATTTTTATTATTTAAACTATTTTTTTTACTTATATATGGATTTAGCACTCTAAAAAACCACTAGGGCACTTCCATTTTGCAAGTTTACCCATGAAACTTATGTCTTCAATGGATTCCTACAGGATTTTAGAGAAATTATACCCAAAAAACCACCCTTAAAGACTACTCTTATTTTTAATAAATTTACATGTTGGGAAAGATACTGAGAGGTGTGGGCAATTAGTGTCTTGATCTATCAATCACCTTTTTACTTTTCTTTTTCTCAAAAACCCATATGCTACTTTACATAACAAAACTAGCGTATATATGCGGTTATCCTTAAGGAAACTCGCGTATGCTTAGATGTCTTAATATGCAGATAATTCTTATCTCTGATTATTGCATCATTCATTCATTAGATGTTTAGTAAGCAGTAGATATGTGCAGTAGGAACAGAATAAATCAACACACATAAGTATCACATATGAACACCAGGATTTTAGGTGGAAACCCAATTCGGGAGAAAACCACCACTGCCGTCGTCTCAGTCTTCAATATTTATTATAAAGAAAACATATTACAACAATGTACTGGCGCAGACTCATACGAGCACGCAGGCACCCACCTGCAGAAGGCTACAACCTTCTCTCGTTTACCAGCCTCTCCTGGAAGGGAGCTACAACCCCCTGCTCTCGTTTACCAGCCTCTCCAGGAAGGGAGCAACTACCCCCTGCTCTCGTTTACCAGCTATTACTGGAAGGGAGCTACTATCCCCTTACTGAAGGCTTCGACCCTCAGCACCACTGCAGACCACGTTTCATCAATTTTCAAACTGGATCAAACCACTTCAACACAACCCTTCACTTATCAACAATCATACTTTGCCCATTACTTCCAATAGAACAGTGAAACCACTGTAACTAGAATATCAGAGATAACCCAGACTTTAGAATAGATAAGCATATTCACATTAAACCTTGAGCAACTATAAGTTCAGATACCATACGCGCCTTTAGTTAAACAGATCCGCATATACATGCGCTTTTCATGAAATGAACCCGTGTATACATCTGTGCATTTTTCAGAATAACTCTAATTTCCCATACGCACCTTTGTTTAAATAGATCCGCGTATATACGCGCCTTTCACGAAATGAACCTGTGTATAGATCTATAAAAGATAAACTTTGCAGAACAGACTAGATCTATGAAATTACCCAGATTTCTTCAATTTCTTCAACAGATTTGCGCCAAGTTTTCATTACTTCTTTTCAGATCATCCTAGAGATTCATCATTTCCAAATCTAGAGATTTTGGACCTTCATCATATTCATAGGTGCATCATAGATTCAGATCTATCAATTGAGAACAGAGTTCAACCATACAGATAAACTTCAGAGTGAAGTATTCATTAAAGCCCAGACACTTGCACACCTTGCACAATGATCTTCTTCTCCTTATATACATTTAGCCTTTGTCAATACCATGAGCCAAAACCACACCACTTCCGATTGTATTCCTGGACGGGATCAAATAGGTAATCCAGCACTTAATACAATGGGTCAATACCATGGTAATTCCCCCTGGTTTTATGAATTAAGAGTGCAATAGGGCATACACGACTTGGCACGTACTTTTCTGCGTACATACGCTACTTCGCCTCAACAAACCCGCGTATGCCTTCTGACATACCTTGTTCAACATTATTCTGGCACTTTCCGAATTTCTTTCTTTTGCTACTTCTGAACTGATCTGTAGATATGTCAGATTTACATTGTTTTCATCAAGGACAACTTCATCAAGCAGGTTCGATCAAAGTCAATACATTGTGTCACATTGCCAACAATCTCCTCCTTAATTCATCAAGTAGGTTTCCATTAAGGATAACGTCATCAAGTATGATTCCATTAAGTACAATAGGTTGCCATCAACTTTATCAAGTAGGTTTCCATCAAGGACAACACTCTTCATCATATTTCCAACATTACAATGTAAAACATAAATTTTATTCTTTTTATTCAAAATATTTCTAGATTTGGTTAAAATTAGTAAAATAATAATTAAATTTTATATGTTAGTCATTATTATTATCTAATTAATAATATTAAAGTCAACTTAAATCCATTTAACTCTAGATGTGACAGCATGGATGTACCATGTGTGGAAAGAAACCAAAACTCTTTTTAAGATTTTGATTCCTTTCTTGTCACATCCAAAATAAATAGATTTAGGTTGTTTAATTTTCCCCATTAAATATGAT
Organism: Pinus albicaulis; assembly: GCA_034641835.2. Classification (NCBI taxonomy): domain Eukaryota; kingdom Viridiplantae; phylum Streptophyta; class Pinopsida; order Pinales; family Pinaceae; genus Pinus; species Pinus albicaulis. The sequence continues at coordinate 156,406 of JAXQQM020081525.1, forward strand.
ATATTCCATATTAATTCTATGGGCCAATACCATGTGTTCTCACAAACCATTAGTAATAATTTATAAAAATTAATAAAAATAATATTTTTTTTATTTTCTAGACTCAATTATTATAATAGCATTCAAATAATAAAAAATTATAATGGCCTATGAGGGAGGAAGGTTATCCATTCAAAAGCAGTAATTGATTCATGTTAAATGTTGTTTTGGTCGAGGTCACGTGCATCCCCTAGTGATTTTGACTTCTTAGATGTCTCGTCTCGTCGAGGTCACGTGCATCCCCGAGTGATTTTGACTACTTAGATGCTTGTGGGTTGCAGTTTCTCAAGCCAAAACATAAGCCTAGTCATTTTTCGAAGACAAACAAACAAAAAAAGAAAAAATATAATATAATAAAAAAACATTTTGATTTTAATTTTCGAAATATTTAAAATTTATTGGGTAATTAAAAAATAATATATTTAAGAGTAAGTTAATAAGGAACTTGATAGACTTACCAAGTATGCACACTTTTGTGCATTATCTTATCCATTTAAAGCAAGTACAATTGCTACTGCATTTATGGAAACAATTCAAAAGGTGCATGGAAACCAAAAGATTATTGTAACTGACAAAGATCCCATTTTTATTAGAAAATTTCTGGACGTAATTATTTTCTTGTTTGGGTACTCAACTAGCTCATAGTTGATTTTATCATCCTTAATCCCATGGGAAAACTGAGATAGTGAAAAAATGTTTGGAAGGATATATTCATTATTTTGTATATGATAAACAAACACAATGGGTCAAGTGGTTACCTCTGGCTAAATGGTGGTATAACACATCCTTCCATATTGCTGCAAAAATGACCCCATTTATGGCACTTTATGGATTTCATCCATCGTCAATCACATCATATTTAAGAGAAAATTATAAGGTTCAAGGAGTGGAAGTCACATCGAGCATCAACAAAAATTTCTCCAACTCTTAAAATATAACCAAAATTTGGCACGGAATCGAATGAAACAACAGGCACATCAACATCGCAGCGAGAGAATTTTTGATGTAGGAGACTGCGTATTTTTACGCCTACAACCATACCAACAATTTTCTGTAAATCAAGCTAATAGGGATAACAAATTATCACCAAAATAGTATGGTCCTTACAAGGTGTTGCAAAATATTGGTACTATAGCATAAAAATTGGAGCTTCCTGCTTCGTCTCGACTGCACCCAGTTTTCCATGCTTCATGATTAAAGAAGGTTATAGGTGAAAAACTTTTAGTTCAGACAATATTGTCAGAACTTGATGAAGAAGGAAAAATCATATTGGAACCTAAAGCAATCATGGAAAAAAGAACTTGAAAGCTACGAAATCGATCAATTTCAGATAATCTCATCAAGTGGAAGAACTTAGCCACTGAAGATTCCACATGGGAGGATGAGAATTTGATACATAAGCATTCAGAGCTACTCAAGCGTTGAGGACAACACTTTTTTGAAGGAGAGGGGAATTTTAGATCCCTATATTACTAGTATAGTCACATATTCTTGTTAGTGTAGCCCCCTTATTATTATTCTTGTACCCATATAACCCTCATATTGTTATTATTGTACCCCATAAAAAGCCACTATTATTATTGTTGTGCCTTTGCATTATTATTGTTAGGTTGGTTAGGATTATATTGTGACCCATGGACTCCTATATATATAAAGGAGCCTTTTTCATTTGTTTCATCCAATAATTTTTCATTTATGTAATGTAAAGGAGGTTTCCCCCTCGAAGTGGCTGATTTCTAAGGTGTTGATCTCTCCTTTCTTCTACTTTAGGAGCTAGTTTCACAATAGTCTTGTAATGATCTCTTGAGCTGTGGCACATGCGGCTCCCTCTTATGCTTCAATAAGGAATTCTTTTGTACATTTGATTTGGGTCAAATTATCCGCAACTAATCAAAGGGGGGATGCACTTTGGATACCTTTTCAGTTGCTGAGTTTTGAGTTTTGCGCACATGGATCTCCATTAAACTGTTGAAAATTTATGATGAATGAGTTGTTCCAAACTTGTACATACATGCATGAACATGTTGGTTACCTCATCTTTGGATATTTTCTCGTTGCCTTTGCAATGTGAAAATGTCAGGCTCGTTTTGGTAGGAAATTGTAAGTTTCTTCTGGTGGACATTTCACAATGCAGTTTGAGCCATGGAAGTCCAAGGCTAATAGCTCCAACCTATCCTTCAACAATGTTATGTTCAAATAGTAGTACAACGACCTTATCAATGCCACTCATAGAATGAGAATTTTATGGCCTCTCATAAACAAGCATGTACAAAATCTTTGGTTTGGTATGAACCGCAACCACATCTTTGCTATCCTTGTGGTGCTAACCTTAAGGAGGTCCACATTTTCACTCTCCCATTGTAATACCTCTCCTACTACTCAATTTTTTTTTTCTCACTCTTGTAAGAATAATATCCAAATTTTACATTAAAATTTCTATGTTATAATTCCACTTTATAGAGATATTATCTACTTTTTAACTAATGTATATAACTCTGCATATACATTATTATTCCACAATTTAATATTCCCTTTACTTTGGAACTATAATTTTAACTAACAGTGATCGCCTTGATGGTTCTCTACTTTAATTTTCACATATATATATGTCATTATACCTATCAATGATTTGTATACCCTTAGATGTTTATGTAATCCTACTTAAATTTTACTTGGTATAAGAGTTTTAAATTTATACCATTAACCCTGATACTTCATTTAATTTCATTTATAACATATAATATGTTTTCCATACTCGTACTTAACAATTATAAATTTAAAATATTTAATCATAGGCTTACATACATGTATGTATGGCCTTGTAATAGTTACCTTCAATGATAAATTTGTTGTCTTTATAATGTGTTTCATGGCACTATGATCAATCCACGGTCGTATACTCTATCATTGAAGAATGTTTTAACTTATATTATTCATTTCGTGGACTATACACGTAACGTCTTCCTCTTAACTTATGGTTAATACTTCATTTGGTTTTTCATTGGCCCAACGATAATGTTGGTATGGTTACCCCTACATGTTTCTTGTGTACTTTACCAAATCTAAAATGGTACGCATATATTTATTTCAATTGATATTTCTTTTCCTCGAGCCTCACAATATATTATTTGTTTAATGTCAGATATGACTTCTCTGTGCATTGAGTTAATTTGGCTTATCTGTATGCATACTAAATCGTATGATACCATTTAGGGTTTATGAATTATCGATTTTCGTTTATCGATCCTTGAGAGGATCAACAGATGATTGACAAGTGTAGAGTCGGATATGGTTAGGGTTTACCATATACGTCTCTATTAAACACCTCCAACTTTTCTTTTCATTCTTCTTCGAGGTCTTTTGCCTTCCAGAAATATTTCCTCTATTAGGAACCCGAATATGAGGCGGTATCCATAAAATTTTCAGCGTTTTGCTACCTGGACTCAAGACGTCTCCAAAACCCAGGTAATGCTATTCGTTCTAGCCCTATGATTTTATGTTAATCTTTGGAATTGAAATTGGTTTTTCATTCAAAATTTTCTGAGAATCCTTCTCCTAATTCGTAGTTTGGAACTAGATTTGTTCTTTATAATATTGCATAGTTAAATTTTTATTTATAAGTACTGTACCCTGGTGGTTTTCGAATTTCTTCTTCTCAGAGATTTATATTGGTTTTGGAAGAAATTATATATCCATAATTATAGTTTTCATAGTTAGAGTTTTGTTTTTCTTGAACAGAGGTTATTTATTGGCTGTAAATCCTCAGAACTTAACTTAGTTTTTCTTTTTGTCCTCGGTTAGTATGACCACTTCTTGTCCATTCGGTATCGGCGATGTAAATTACGAATGGTATGTATTGCCATTCGACCCATATGTAATATTACTACGTAGAGTTACTTCCGTGAGCTTATTGCTACGTTTTAAGTTTTAGATTTTCTCTGTGACTAATTTAATCACTATTTTGTTGTGATTGCAGGTATTTTCTTTCCTCCATTGATTTTCCATTCGCTATTGTTTATAGCTCCTCTTCAAATTTGTGTTCACATACTAACCCAGAGTTAAATTCTCCATTTACAGGTTGGTAAAATGTTTTTCTTCAACTTGTCGACTCCGAGGATCGTATATTGCTTGAATTTGTTTGCTAATGTTCTAAGTGCTAGCCTACTCTGCTATCACTTTTTATTTTGTATGTAGAACCTAATAGCACTCTCATTCACATTCTAGAGTTTTCATACTCAGACTATTTAATCTCTACTTCGGTCAAGGAACGATGTGGATTGGACTTTCAGGTTCCCTTTTTACTTACTTCGATACAATTTGTTTTATATTATATCAACCGAGATTTACGTTATCTGATATCTATGTATATATTTCATATCAGTTTTTTTTATGCGTTGCTATATTTATTAAATTATATGCCCCTATGAATGTATAAACATGGGTTCGATTTAATTTATTCTGCTAATTTCACACCTGATAGTATTTCAATGTAAGACATATATATATATATATATATATATATATATATATCAATATTTTAATCTATGGTAAAGTTTATTGAAATTATTTCATAGATTTAATATATATGTCTATTTTGATTTTTCTTTTCAAAATCTCAGGTCAAACAAAATTCCTTTCGTTTACTACCAAATTTCTACATATTCAGAAATTACATATATTTCAAGGTAATAAGTGAGAACTCTCTCACATTTAATAAGTATAATCACCAGTACATGAATAAATTATTAGTAACATGTTGACTTCTTAAACATCGGATTTTAATTCTACTTCAAATAATTTTATAAAAGATAGCTTTATGTACTTCCAAATAGCATATCAGTCGATAAAATTTGGAATTACCCTTAATGAGAATAAACTTACTTACTGGTTATGATTTGCTCCAAACATATTTTATGGATATCAACTGTCTATAAGTAAGTTATGATGTATACTTAACCCTCAATTTAATTATTTACAGTTTATCTCCGTAAAATGTTTTAATAACTTGCATGATCCTTCTGTCACATGCAATAATTCTTATTCTCGTCTATTTCTGTCTTCAGACAATGTATATGCATATTTTATAAATTGGTGTATTATAATGGATGCAGTTAGTAGGAATAGCAATATAGAGCAGTAGATCTATTGCAGAACTTTCTAATACTTATTTTGATAGGAGGAATTTTCCTTACAGATTTATGTTTCAGTTTATTTGTACTGATTTGGATTTTCCTGTATTTTTCACACAGAATAATTATTCCTGGTTGAACTTATAGTTTATTTGTGCTAGATCTTTTATTACTTCTGGATTACATTCCTCTTTTCATGTGTCAAAAAAGTTTAAAGTAACATAGCAGTTAGCTATCAATAGCAAAACTATATTTTTCTATTCATATAATTATTCATTATAGAAGCATATTAAAGTTACATTGTACTCACTCTAGGAATTTTTTTTAATATCTCCAGATTTAAACTAGACTATGGTTTAGAGATTCTGGCTGATAGTAGTCCCTAGAGTCTATTCTTACTACTATACAGAAATTTAGAAGATTTATTTCTTCTATTTAATTCTGTGAAATGTAAGGAATAACAATCTCAAAATTTTAAGTCAAAATAATAGCTACAGCAGGTATCATAAAATTGATCCAACAACCTCTATTTTAACCATTCATAAAATTTATAAGCATACCACTTCTGCAGATGACCAGTCCTCCCAACCTTAGATTTCTTCTGTCTCCAGAACTCACCCCCTAGCTAAGATCCTCTCCCAGAATAGACCAACCTCAATCTGTTCTGGAGTAGCTTATTTAAGATTGCGCTCTCCCCAAAGCCTGTTTCTAATTTTGCGTCTAGAATTACAGGATGCTTTTATTCCTGTTTGCCTAGGCTTCTCTTATTTAGGGACTTTAAAGCTGCTTTCTGCTTTTCCAACTTTTTACCTCTTCCCAACTACTCTCCACATCATTGGGGAAATTTAGATTTTTCCTCAAAAATCTAATTTGGAAATAAATTCTTTCAAGGCTTTTTGAAATCTTTTTGGGTAAAGTCTTAGCCTCTTTCCATACCTCATGGATTTGGCAAGTGATCTCAAAAATCTCATTTGGTTAATATGCATAGAAATATTTTATTTATTTTTCATAATTAAATGACTAATTACATCCACACAATAATTATCCATTGGGGTCCACTCCCCTTTGGACTAAAGTTCAAATGTCTAATTTGAAAACATAAAACTAGGGTTGTTACATATTCCCCCTCCGAAAACAAACACCGTCCTCGGTGTTAACAACTATCTACTAGAGATTACTTTGAAAATAGATATGGATATTTTTCCATCATCTTAGCTTCTCTTTCCCATGTATCTTCTTCAGCAGTAAAGTGCTTCCACTGCACCTTTACTCTGGCTACTCTTTGATTTCTCAATTCAATTTCTTCCCGCTCCAATATTTGAAGCGGCTCTGGAAGGAACTCCCCTTTTGGTTCCACCTGTATCACATTCCAATCAACAATGTGAGAAGTATCATGTACATATCTTTTTAATAACGAAACATGAAACACATCATGAACTTTAACATGAGGAGGTAAGGCCAGCTTATAAGCCACTATTCCCACCCTTTCTAACACCTCAAAAGGCCCACAATATCTAGGAGCCAATTTTGCACAATTTCTAGCATAAAGTGTGCTCTTTTTGGGCTTAATACGCAGATACACATGATTACCCACTTTGAACTCTCGATGCACTCTCTTCTTATCATCATAGTTTTTCTGTCGATCTTGTGTTGTCTTGATGTTTCTCTGTATTTGTTTGACAATCCTTTCCATTTCTTGTAGAGTATCTGGCCCCAATACTAGCTTATCTTCAGGTTGGCTCAAACTTAAAGGAGTACGACACTTTCTTCCGTAGAGTGCTTCAAATGGACTCATTTGGATGGAGGATTGATAGCTATTGTTGTAATAAAGTTTGACTAAATGCAAGTAGTCTTCCCATTTTGATGGCCTATCCATCACATAAATTCTCAGCATATCCTCCAAAATCTGATTTGTTCTCTCTGTTTGACCATCCGTCTGAGGGTGATAAGCAGTACTAAAATTAAATTTAGTGCCCATGCCCCCAAACAGACCTTTCCAAAAGGTGGCTGTGAACTTAACGTCTCTATCTAAAATAATCATCTTTGGGACCCCATGTAGTCTTACTATTTCTTTTAGGAACACATTTGCTACTTGGGCTGTCCCAAAAGTAGATTTTACAGGTATGAAGTGTGCAGCCTTTGTTAAGGTATCTACCACTACCATCACTGAGTCATGCTGATACTTTGTTCTGGGTAACATGGTTATAAAATCGATAGAAACAGTGTCCCATTTCCATTCTGCAATTGGCAAGGGATTCAAAAGACCAGCTGGATGCTGATGTTCAACTTTGACTAGTTGAAATTCCATGCATCTAGCTAAATAGTTTGCTACAACCTTTTTCATTCTTGGTCAAAACAATTTCTTTTTCAAGGCTATAAGAATTTTCTGATATCCAGGATGTCCTGAATATGGTTGTTTATGATATTCATCCAAGATTTCTTTTTTCAAAGAATCCACATTGGGGATGTACAATCTATTTCTATAGCATATCAACCCTTTCTGGTTTTTGGTGTATTCAGCCATTTCCTTTTTCAACATTTTCAATTGTAGATATTCATAATTGGGATCTTGATCTGCTACCTTTTTAACTAATTCTTCTAAGTCAAGACTAGCACTACTCCCAATGTTGCTTATGTTTTGGAAAGCATTTCTTCTTAGAGCATCAGGGATTTTGTTTTCTTTCCCTTTGATATGTTTTATGTCCATATCAAATTCACTCAGAAAAGACAGCCGTCTGGCTTTTTGAGCATTCAAATCTGTTTGAGAAAAGAAATACTTAAGACTAATATCATCTGTCATCAATGTAAATTTTTTTCCAAGAATATAGTATCGCCACATCTTCAAGGCATGAATTACAACAGCCAATTCCAGATCATATACACTGTAATTCTGTTCATGTTTCTTAAGTTTTCTAGACTCATATGCAATGACAGAATTTTCTTGCAACAGAATTCCTCCCAATCCCTCTCTACATGCATCCGTACACACAACAAACTCTTTGTCAGGATCTGCAATTTTCAGTATAGGGGCTGTAGTAAGTTGTAATTTTAGTTGTTCAAAGCTGGTTTGGCATTTTTCAGTCCACTCAAATTTAGTACCCTTCCTTTGTAGTGAAGTTATGGGGTATGCTATTGCAGAAAATCTTTCCACAAACCTTCAATAATAACCTGCAATCCCCATAAATGATCTTACTGCTGAAACATTAGTCGGCACCGGCCATTCTCTGATAGCCTTTATTTTCTCAGGGTCAAAAGCCAATCCTTGTTCAGAAATTATATGCCCCAAATATTGAATCTTGTCTTTATAAAATTCACATTTACTAAATTTGGCATATAACTGGTTTTCTTTCAAAGTCTGTAAAACTATCCTTAAGTGTTCTTTGTGCTCTTCCTCACTTTTTGAATAGACTACAATATCGTCTATGAACACTAGTACAAATTTATCTAAGTACTTGTTCAACACGCTATTCATTAAGCACATAAAAGCGGTATGGACATTTTTCAAACCAAAAGGTAGGACTACAAATTCATAGTGACCATACCTGGTTCGAAAAGCTATTTTACTGATATATTCCTCCTTAATTCTGAGTTGGTGATAACCAGTCCTCAAATCAATCTTAGAAAATACTGAAGCCCCTCTCACCTGATCAAAAAGGTCATCTATTCTGTGCAATGGGTACCTGTTTTTGATTTTCAACTTATTCAGTTGACAGTAGTCAATGCACATTCTGAAGGTTCCATCCTTCTTTTTCACGAATAGTATAGGTGCTCCCCAAGGAGATACACTCGGTCTGATGTACCCTTTATCCATCAATTCTTGTAATTGCATTTTTAATTCCATGAGTTCAGGGGGGGTCATCTAGTAAGGGGCTCTAGAAACGGGTGTTGCCCCTGGCACCAAATCAATTGAAAAATCAATCTCTCTTTTGGGGGCAAGATGAGGAATCTCATCTAGAAAAACTTCCTTAAATTCTTTTACCACTGGTAAAGTGTCTAGCAGGTTTTCTTCGGGTTGTTTTCCTAATTCTTCAACATGTACAGCATATACTTGATATCCTTTTCTAGTTGTTCTTTTTAATTGCAGAGCTGATATTTGTCTTACAGATATTAGTTTTCGTTTTCCTTTGAGTATAAAGGGTCTCCCTTCCTCATCTATGCAAGGCAGAGTTTTATCCCAACAGTTCATCATAGCCTTTCTTTTCTCTAACCAGTCCATTCCTATCAGCAAATCATATGAGCCTAAGGGCAGAATGTTTAAATTTACTTCTGTCTGGAAATCATTTAATTTAATTGTTGTTGGAGGTAACTTATGAGTTACTTTTCATTTGGTGCCAGTGGCTAACTGGACCAACCAAGACTGTTGAAATTTTTCAGTTTTGAGATTGCATTTCTCTACAACTTGTGGACTAATGTAACTTAAAGAAGCACCTGGATCAATTAAAACTGTAACAGATTGATCAGCAATCTTACCTTCCATCTCGACCATAGTAGCCTGGTGTTCTGCTTGTCAGTTCTCCAAGGCTGCACTGATGGTGGGTATGTTCCTTGCTATATCATTCATTGTGGTAGCTTCTCTATCTCTCAGAATCATCTGAATATTTCTGTGTGGACAGTCCCTCAACAGATCAGGTTCTCCACAACCCCAACATTTCAAAGGCTTCCACATTTTAATTGTTCCTTCCTTCTTATTATCTCCATCCAGTTGTTTTGAACCAACTTGGGACTGGGCAGTTTGACTTTCCTTTGGTTTGTTAAATTTCTTCCATTGATGATCCCTACCAAAGTTCTTCAAGTAAGCTGGTTTCTGTTTCTTTCCTTTGAATTCACCCTTATTTATCCAGCTTTTCCCATGTTCACTCTTTCGTTTAAACTGCTGGTAGCATAATCTAGCTTTCCTCACCACTTCGTCCATATTTTTTGGTTTATCAAACTTTATCTTCTCCTTGTACACAGTAGGAAAACCGTTCAAAAACCTTTGTACCTTTGCCTTCTCTTCATGAATTTAAGGAACATACCTTAACATATTTTTAAACTTGGTGAAAAACTCATCTATGGTGATTTGTCCCAATCTGAGTTCGTGGAACTCCTTTGATTTATCATCATAATAGCGTTCGTTTAAATAGCAGTTTTTAAACTTGACTTGGAAATCTTCCCAAGTCACTGTTTTTTCATCAATGGCATGAACCATTTTTGTCTCCTCCCACCAGAAGGTAGCCTTACCCTGCAACTGGTATATAGCTAATCTGGCCTTCAGATTTCTTTCATATTCATAGACCTGAAAATACTTAATCATATTCAACAGCGATGCCTCAGCATCTTCCTCCTTCTCCCCATCATAGGAGGGAGGTTTAATTTTTCGAAATTCACCCTGTAATTACTGCTTATTTTTAGACTGATGTCTAGTAGTGTCATCTTCCTCAGAGTCATCTGAGAACTTGCCTTTCCTTTTCTTTCTGAAACCTTCACCTTCTTGGCTGTTCCGCGAGGTCAGTTCTCTTATTAGCTTTTCCTGCTCCTCATTGGCTAATGACAGCCTGTCATTCTGGCTTCTTAGCTCGGCCATATCTCGTTGCAACTGGTGCAACATATCCATCAAAGGAGCGTTGGGATCTGGCGTGTTATCTCCATCACCCAGATCAACATAAATTTCATCTCTTTCAACCATTGAATTTTCAGTTCCACTACCTTTGTGCACTAAACAAACCAACATCAGTAACATAATTTTTTTTTTCAAAAAAAATTAATTTATATAGTGAGCACAACAACAACCCAGTTTATCTAACCTGAGCTCTGATACCATTTGTAATACCTCTCGTACTACTCAAAAAAAAATTTCTCACTCTTCTAAGAATAATATCCAAATTTTACATTAAAATTTCTATGTTATAATTCCACTTTATAGAAATCTTATCTACTTTTTAACTAATGTATATAACTCTGCATATAAATTATTATTCCACAATTGAATATTCACTTTACTTTGGAACTATACTTTTAACTAATAGTGATCGCCCTGATGGTTCTCTACTTTAATTTTCACATATATATATGTCAGTATACCTATCAATGATTTGAAAACCCTTAGATGTTTATGTAATCCCACTTAAATTTTACTTGGTATAAGAGTTTTACATTTCTACCATTAACCCTCATACTTCATTTAATTTCATTTATAACATATAATATGTTTTCCATACTCGTACTTAGCAATTATAAATTTAAAATATTTAATCATAGGCTCACATGAATATATGTATGGCCTTGTAATAGTTACCTTCAATGATAAAATTGTGGCCTTTGTAATGTGTTTCATGGCACTATGATCAATCCACAGTCGTATACTCTATCATTGAAGAATGTTTTAACTTATATTATTTACTTCGTGGACTATACACGTAACGTCTTCCTCTTAACTTATGGTTAATACTTCATTTGATTTTTCGTTGGCCAAACGATAATGTTGGTATGGTTACCCCTACACGTTTTTTGTGTACTTTACAAAATCTGAAATGGTACGCGTATATTTATTTCAGTTGATATTTCTTTTCCTCAAGCCTCACAATATATTATTTGTTTAATGTCAGATATGATTTCTCTGTGCATTGAGTTAATTTGGCTTATCTGTATGTGTGCTAAATCGTATGATATGATTTAGGGTTTTTGAATTATCAATGTTCGTTTATCGATCCTTGAGAGGATCAACAGATGATTAACAAGTGTAGAGTCGGATATGGTTAGGGTTTACAATATACGTCTCTATTAAACGCCTCTGACTTTTCTTTTCATTATTCTCCGACGTCTTTTGCCTTCCAGAAATCTTTCCTCTGTTAGTAACTCGAATATGAGGCGATATCCATAAAATTTCCAGCGTTTTGCTACCTGGACTCAAGGCATCTCCAGAACCCAGGTAACGCTATTCGTTCTGGTCCTATGATTTTATATTAATCTCTGGAGTTGAAATTGGTTTTCTAAGAATCCTTATCCTAATTCGTAGTTTGGAACTAGATTTGTTCTTTATAATATTACATAGTTAAATTTTTATTTATAAGTACCGTACCTTGGTGGTTTTTGACTTTCTTCTTCTCAGAGATTTATATTGGTTTTGGAAGAAATTATATATCCATACTTATCATTTTCATAGTTAGAGTTTTGTTTTTCTTTAACAAAGGTTATTTATTGGCTGCAAATCCTCAGAACTTAACTTAGTTTTTCTTTTTGTCCTCGGTTAGTAGGACCACTTCTGGTCCATTCGGTCTCGGCGATGTAAATTCTGAATGGTATGTATTGCCATTCGACCCATATGTAATATTACTAAGAAAAGTTACTTCCGTGAGCTTATTGTTACATTTTAAGTTTTAAATTTTCTCTGTGACTAATTTAATCACTATTTTGTTGTGATTGCAGGTATTTTCATTCCTCCATCGATTTTCCATTCGCTATTATTTATAGCTCCTCTTCAAATTTGTGTTCACATACTAACCTAGAGTTAAATTATCCATTTACAGGTTGGTAAAATGTTATTCTTCAACTTGTCGACTATGAGGATCGTATATTTCTTGAATTTTTTTGCTAATTTTCTAAGTGCTAGCCTACTCTGCTATCACTTTTTATTTTGTATTTAGAACCTAATAACACTCTCGTTCACATTCTAGAGTTTTCATACTCGAACTATTTAATCTCTACTTCGGTCAAGGAACAATGTTGACTGGACTTTCAGGTTCCCTTTTTACTTACTTCGATACAATTTGTTTTATATTATATCGGCCGAGATTTACGTTAACTGATATCTATGTATATATTTCATATCAATTTTTTTTTATGCATTGCTATATTGATTAAATTATATGCCCCTGTGAATGTATAAACATGGGTTCGATTTAATTTTTTCTGCTAATTTCACACCTGATAGTATTTCAATGTAAGACATATATATATATTAGTATTTTAATCTATGGTAAAGTTTATTGAAATTATTTCATAGATTTAATATATATGTCTATTTTGATTTTTATTTTCAAAATCTCAGGTCAAACAAAATTCCTTTCGTTTACTACCAAATTTCTACATATTCAGAAATTACATATATTTCAAGGTAATAAGTGAGAACTCTCTCACATTTAATAAGTATAATCACCAGTACAGGAATAAATCATTAGTAACATGTTGACTTCTTAAACATCGGATTTTAATTCTACTTCAAATAATTTTATAAAAGATAGCTTTCTGTACTTCCAAATAGCATATCAGTCGATAAAATTTGGAATTACCCTTAATGAGAATAAACTTACTTACTGGTTATTATTTGGTCCAAACATATTTTATGGATATCAACTGTCTATAAGTAAGTTATGATGTATACTTAACCCTCAACTTAACTATTTATAGTTTATCTCCGTAAAAGGTTTTAATAACTTGCATGATCCTTTCGTCGCATGCAATAATTCTTATTCTCGTCTATTTTTGTCTTCAGACAATGTATATGAATATTTTATAAATTGGTGTATTATAATGGATGCAGTTAGTAGGAACAACAATATAGAGTAGTAGATCTATTGCAGAACTTTCTAATACTTATTTTGATAGGAGGAATTTTCTTTACAGATTTATGTTTCAGTTTACTTGTACTGATTTGGATTTTCCTGTATTTTTCACACAGAATACTTATTCCTGGTTGAACTTACAGTTTATTTGAGCTAGATCTTTTCTTACTTCTGGATTACATTCCTCTTTGTATGTGTACAGAAAGTTTAAAGTAACATAGCAGCTAGCTATCAATAGTAAAACTATATTTTTCTGTTCATATAATTATTCATTATAGAAGCAGATTAAAGTTACACTGTACTCACTCTACGAAATTATTTTAATATCTCCGGATTTAAACCAGACTATGTTTTAGAGATTATGGCTGATAGTAGTCCCTAGAGTCTATTCTTACTACTATACAGAAATTTAGAAGATTTATTTCTTGTATTTAATTCTGTTAAATGTAAGGAATAACAATCTCAAATTTTTAAGTCAAAATAATAGCTACAAGAGGTATCATAAAATTTATCCAACAACCTCTATTTTAACCATTCATAAAATTTGTAAGCATACCACTTCTGCAGATGACCAATCCTCCCAACCTTAGAGTTCTCCTGTCTCTAGAACTTACCCCCTAGCTGAGATCCGCTCCCAGAACAGACCAACCTCAATCTGTTCTGGAGTAGCTTATTTAAGCTTATGCTCTCCCCAAAGCCTGTTGCTAATTATGCGTCCAGAATTACAAGATGATTTTATTCCTGTTTGCCTAGGCTTCCCTTATTTACAAACTTTAAGGCTGCTTTCTGCTTTTCTATCTTTTTACCTCTTCCCAACTACTCTCGACATCATTAAGGAAATTTAGATTTTTCCTCAAAAATCTAATTTGGAAATAAATTCTTTCAAGGTTTTTTGAAATATTTTTGGGGAAAGTCTTAGCCTCTTTCCATACCTCATGGATATGGCAAGTGATCTCAAAAATCTCATTTGGTCAATATGCACAAAAATATTTTATTTATTTTTCATAATTAAATGACTAATTACATCCACACAATAATTATCCATTGGGGTCCACTCCCCTTTGGACTGAAGTTCAAATGTCTAATTTGAAAACATAAAACTAGGGGTGTTACACCTATACAATACAGATGAAGACAATTCCGACAAGGAGGTTCATTTTTGGCCAGAAGTGAAGCATGACCGCAATAATTTTGGAGTCTATTACACATTTCCATAGCTTACAAAGCGAGCTTCTACTATTATACAATCTGTGGCCAGTACTAGTACTGCTGCTAACAAGCAAGCACAAACTCCAAGTGGTTTTGGATCCAAGTCTGAGCAAGAGGCTAAATTATCGCCACTGTCTCCACCTCTGCTACTTACTCTTTCATATATGACTCTACATATAGTTCAAAATGTTAAACAAGTTCTCACTATTGTTCATGATTATTTATTTCCACAAAAAAGTTTTTGCACCGAGTCTGTGCCCATATCTGGTGTTAAAAATGTTATCCCACTTGTTGTTTGTTCTCCCCCACAATCAAGGAAACTTCCTACTACTACCATTATTTCTCATGTCAACATTTTTGATGATCTGATTGATCCCCAACCTTTTTCTACTCTCATCAATGAAGAAATGGTTTTACGTTCCTCTGATCTGATGTGGAAACCCAAAATTATCGGTATCATCTCTCCCGTTGTGTCTGCAAGCAAGGGGTTGAAAGGAAATATTAAAGTGCTTCGAGTTTGGGAATCACTTATCCTACAGGTGTTGATTTGACTGAGAGAAAGACATGGAAATGAAAGAAAAAAATATGAAGACAAGGGAAAAAAACATGTCTCTCTGGATGGTGTGTTTTTCCACATGTGTAGTTTCTTACCATGTGTCTTCTGATTTTTAAAAATGACTTACCAATTTTTGATTTCTTAACATACCTTTATTAACATATTCTTTGATTATATTTTTTTCATTTTATTCGATAAGCATTGAAGGATATGCATCATAAGAAGGTACGCTTCTTCCCACTCATTCCATATTGTGGTTTGCATTACAGAGTATTATTTGGGTTTGATTCACTGATGTTCCTCTTTTAAGTTTTATTTGATGTGTTTTGTCTCGAATATAAAATTTCCATTTGTGTACATATGGATCTGTGATATTTTTCTGAAATGTTTCACTGAGAATTTCTATATCTCAGGCTATATTTTCTAATTAATGATTCAACTTCTTATATATCTGGCAGGTGCTTTGTGATGTGAAATTTCTGAAAAAAAATATTTTACGATTTATTGATCTCACTTGTGGTTGGAGAATGTGAAATTTTTTCCGATATCGCACTTCATTTTCTCCAATCCTTTTTTATTTATATTTTTCCTACTTCTCTATAATGGAGGTTGATGCACATGTCCCATATTTTCTATCGAATTTGAATTCCCCAAACCTTGTAACACCTCTCACATCACAATTTTTTTTTTTTTTTCTTTCAGTTATAGAAACATATCTAATATTCTTATTATTATTACAACATAATTTATCACATGATGACGTGCTTCTAGTATCAATAAATTTCCATGTCACTATTTATTTCTTTATAGTGAATTACAGTGCTTCACTCTGCCACCTTGTCCAATCCACCTTCTTGTTAAAATACAATTTCCCATTTCTTATTCACTATAACAATGAGATATTAATCCATTTTCTAATAACTTAGTAATATTTAACCACCTTGGTTAAATGCTTAAGTCAAGTATTTCACATTTCACATATTCAATCAAATTTTCTGGTATTATTCCCAAGGTGATTAATATATACCTTCCCTTAATCCTAAAGGGTAACACTAATTTGGAGCAACCCTTATTAACCCAATTAATAATGTGCTATTGACACATATAGACACATCTAGCCTTATATGGCTAGTTGTTGTTACCCTGACTATAGAGGAAAAATCACTAAACATAAAATTTTCTTGTTGATTTATTGTTTTAATACATATACACATGTGTGGATGTGTGTAAATATGGATGGAATTGATGAAGACAACTATATAAAAATGTTGTGTGTTAATCGAGCTGATGTACTTAAATGAAATGAAAAATACTTCATAGTTGTACACAATAGCCACATGCATATAATCTTCATAAATAACTTGTAATGTGGGAAAAAAAAACTCAAGAGCATGAGTTAAAGGAAGGTAGTGGATAAGGTGTAAAAGTGAAAATGAGTGTTATAGATTTGTGAACTTACATTATCTATGTTGGTATTGGCAATTTCATATTTATCTTCCTCATAATTTTTTGGGCTTATTGTTTTAATACATATACACATGTGTGTATGTGTGTAAATATGGATGGAATTGATGAAAAAAACTATATAAAAAAGTTGTGTGTTAATCCAGGTGATGCAAATAAAATGCAATGAAAAAAAACTTCATGGTTGTACACAGGAGTAATATGCATATAATCTTCATAAATAACCTGTAATGAGGAGAAAAAAAATTCTAGAGTGTGATTTAAAGGAAATGAGTGGATACGATGTAAAAGGGAAAACGAGTGTTTTAGATGTGTGAAGTTACATTATCTATGCTGGTATTATGAATTTGATATTTTTATTCCTCATAATTTTGTGTGCTTATGGAAAGGTATGGAAACAACTAGAATAACAATTAGGATGGAATTGACTAAGTCCACTTAAGAGTGGAATGCATAACAATATAAAATAGAGTGCTGCAAGTAGTTCTTTAATTTTTAATTCATTTTTGTAAGTAATATTAAGGGAATTTGAAAATTCCATATTTTGAATTTCACTAGAAATTCCATAATTTGAATTACACATTAAGTGTCATCCCTGTCACTAGAAAAAATATGAATAAATCTACCAAAGGACTTGTTGCATTGTTGTGATGCTATAATAACTTTTCTAACCTTGTTGCGTGCATGTGGGTAGCTTAATTAGAAGCAGGTTGAGAATCCTTTGGTGGGATGCAAGAAGAAAAAAAAAGAATCTATTTAGTATGCATGAAAACATGTTATGGAATGGGAATTAAATGAATATAAGAGTATGTGTTACTCTCCAATTGATAAATCACTCGAAATAAAAGTGAACTGGAAGTAGATTTAGAATGAGAAATGTTGTTGCAATAATAAAAGAAGAAATGCAGGAGGCATTTCCTTCCCATCATAAGAAAATTTAGAGTTAAGGAAACACTAAGGGCATTTTTTATTAAAAAGGGGGGGAAGCTGTAACACCCCTATGGGTTTACCTTTTAAACATTTAGTATTTTTAGACATGGAACTATTATTGTCTTAAATGGAAATGGAATCCATGATGAGACTTATGTGATGATAAAATTATATTATTATAAGTTGAGTTAATAAATAGATTTCTTGGGAACATTCATGAAACAACACTAGAGTTTAGACGAATTCTTTCAAACATTCATTAAATTTAAGGCCAAAGCTGCACTATATGCTATAAGTAAAATATCATGCTCCTCAAAAGTTACGCTAGGCCCTTATAGCCTTAAATTCAATAGGTCAATTTTTTTTTTTGAACATATCCCATGAAGTTATGAAAACCATATTCGTTAAGCGAGGCACCAAGAGGAGTGGAAAGATCTGCAAGTTGTGATCTTTTCCCTAGATTCTAATGGGAGGAGGAGGAATGGTTCTACATTAGACCACATGAGTGTGCTTTCATCATTGTTTTTCTCATAGGTGATTCTTATATCTTGCTCATTTTTCCTTTGGTTCATGCTGAAGAGCACTCACTTGAACCATTCACATCCCTGAAGCCTGGTACCCAACCCCACTCATTTGTTGTTTCTTCAGTCATTACACGTAACAACTCTTTTTTCCAATTAGCCTATTGCAAGCAGAGGAGACTTGTAAACCCAATTTTCTTGGTGTTTAAGAGCTAGTATTTTTTGCATCTTGCATCTCATGCTCATTGATGAGGGTGTTTTCTCCAAGAACCAGTGTGTATTCCTGTAATATGCCTAATTTACTGCTTTTATTTAGACAGTTGCAAATCCTAAGGGTTAAGTGGACCTAAAGGAAAACTATGTGGACATATTAATTTTTTCGATTTAATAAATGTGGAGATTTAATTATTTTGCAAAGACTAGCGTGAATTGGAGACCTCGATTTCAAGTTCATGAGGACGGAGTTAAAGCCAAAGACTTTCCGAAAATGTCCAAAAAACTTGGAGAAAATAAAATAAAATAAATATATTAGATTGGAGATAAAAATATAAAAGATACCCCAGTAAAGTGGAAAGTTACTGAGAAGAGGCGAAATAAAAGTAGAAAGAGGAAAAGTTAGTTTTAAAGATATTTTGTGGAAAAAACAAAAGTAAAGCCTAGGCTAAAGGAAAACAAAATCCTGATTTAACTAGATGTAGTTATGGAAACATGTTGAGGGAAATCAAGCTTAAATAATCCATTCCTTGGTAGAAAAGAGGTTGTCTACACTTTGGATGGATCGGTCTCTGCTCGGGGGGGTCTGTGGATGAAATATCAGGGTTGGGTGAAAATTAGTCTTTACCAGAATTGGTATGCACCGTATTAATTTATGTCTTATGATTCTGTTATTATGATGATGATTGAGAAAGAATTAACGTGATTTAGTTAGGAAATCAAGTTGAAAATTCTGTATCCTGAATTATAAATCGATGTTGTAAATTACTTTATTCTTAGGAACAAAGTGTCTAATGTATTTAACAGAAAAAAGAAAAAAAAAAAACTATAGCAGGTATAGTTAAATTCTCTGTATAGTTACATAGACTAGTTTAATTAAATAACCAACACACAAAATATCTAAACCAAATTGGAAGGGTTTAAATATACTGTTAGGTCTATGTTAACTACTATATTATAGATACAAAATACATCCTTAGGATTTCACAATATTTTAAAGATCTTATAAAGACATAGTAATTACCACTGTAAATACCTAGTTATTTCTGTAAATAAAGAGGAAGTAGATATGTATACAGTTGGATTGATTTAGTCTATTAAATCAAGAAGGTAATATTATGTATAATTAACATACCTTATGTTAAAAATGTACAAATTCATAAATTAGGAAAATTACATACATCTACTTGCAACCTGTGTTGAAAAAAAACCATCACACCATTATACATAGAGAGGTACTATGTATAGAGAAACATTTATACATACATAATACAATATGGACAAAAATAAACTATTAATTATTCATAAATATGTATGCAGCCTGAATATTATAAAGAAATTGTAAACCATGTTAGAAATGTTCGACGAATTTCAAGTCATCTAAAAAGGTGACTAAAAAAATGTATTAATATCCATGGAAAATGTCAGTTATCACTCTCAAAATAATATTGAATGAAAGTCAATTGTTATTTATATTAATTATAATTTTTTTTACATACATCGACAAATCTCATTTAATTCAGATGGTTGAATTCTATGTAAATGAAAAGAAAAATGAGCGAAATCGAAGGAAATTAACCCTAGCCAAGATCACTCATTGGAATAAATACAAACTGATCTTAACCATCGAATGAAAAGAGATACAACAAACATTTTTTGTCGTAATTAAGAGGTTTATGTGACCAATACATGCCGGAGTACACCATATTAATAAGTGATAGCATAGAAAGAAGTAACATTAAAGATTTACAGTTGTACTTTGTGAGGAAGTATTAAGTAGAGATAAGATTCACTTAATAAGAATAAGGTTGCGGTAGATACGTTACATCTGAAAAACTTTTGACATTGAATAAATACGTACAACCATCCAAAGAGCTACACCATAAATTCTATAAAGTCATTTGTACAATAATGTGGGTGGGAATATGGTAAATGATAATAAACCATATAACTATGAAAATCTGAATCATACAATTATGATTCCAATGTGTATAAAAATGGTTAAGGGAAAACATAATGGAGGAACGAATCCCTCCATGAAACCATTGACTATATGTACCAGTTTGAAATATTTCATATAATTAGATATAAAACAAAATGGGATATATATATATATATATATAGCAAATTGTAACAACACTTATAATTAGAGTTATGATACAGGGATACACATATATGTCATAAGAGGTAACTTTAATATTAGTTAAATTTAATAAGATCCAATAATATAGTTATAAGTGTAGAGTTGGGGAAAGAAATAGAGGAAAATTTCATGATTTTGATAATATAATAGTAACGGAAACTATCAAAAAGGTATACCTTGATATACATTAAAGTAAATTTGAGTATGCCATGTAGATGAGGATAAGTTCTTAATAAATTAAAGGAATGAAATTCTATCAAGGTATTCATATGTATGAATATAATTTTGGCTTAATGAAGATACTAAACACGGAAATTATATCCTTTAAGGAAATTCTGTAAAAAGTTATACAATGACAAAAATAAACTAATTAAATGACAACAAAAGCAGTATAATGTTATAAATAGAAAGAAAAAAAATTAGTTAAGTAGATTTTTTACAAATGGTATCAGAGCCCACGTTGAAAACACTAGGCCTATGTGTCCCCACACAAAAAAAACCCAAAAATTTGCTGCTGTGGAAAATAAGAAAATAAAAGGCCTTTTTTTTATAGAATTTGATGTGCCAATTAATTGTTGTGTCCAGTGATTGAAGTGCAGAAAAAATACATATGCTATTATGAATGAAGAAGGAGAGTTGTATGTGGATCTGGGGGGTGCGGGAAACCTACTAGATCATAATGCTCAATTGATGGACATGAAAATAGATTTGCAATGAGAAATGGTTCAGTTAAGGACTAGCAATGAATGATTATTGCAAGCCAGTGAAGAGAAGGAGAGGTTGATCAAAGAGTTAACCTCATGGTCTAGTCATGAAACTGAAGACCATGGAAGAGAGAGGAAAGAAGTTGAAACCAACTCAGAAGGGTCTGAGGGTGGGGAAGCATCTGGACATGATTCTAGGAAGAAAAATGAATTGCAAGGAGAATTATGAAAATGAAACCTCCCACTTTTGGTGGTGAAAAAGAGGATGTAGAAGCTCGGCTTCTAAAAATGGTTAAATACTTCCACGTGTATGAATAGAAAAGTATCTTGAAAACTAGATTGGAAATTTACCAATTGCATGGTAAAGCTACCCTTTGGTGGGAAGAAATAAAAATGGTACATATGCTGGATGAAAAAGTTGTTACATGGGAAGAATTTCATGCCAAATTTAAGTATAGGTACTTGAATGAGAGATATTATGATGATAAAGCTAAATAAATTCATGAGCTGAGATTGGGACAGCTAACAATTGATGAGTTGTTACCAAATTCACTAACTTACTTCGCTATGTACCTTATATCAGAGATGAAAAGATCAAATTGCATCGCTTTTTAAACTTCCTACCTACTATCTATACAGAGATAATCAAATTTGACAATCCAAAAATAATGAATGAAGTTGTTCGTAAAGCAAGACTATGTTATTAATAGTTTAAAAGAATAAATTAACAATTGAAAATTTGGGAAAGTAAAGTTAAGGGGAAGGGTGACTCAAATGTAAAAAGAGTAAAATGAGCATATCTAAATTTTTTTGGGAAGAACTACCAATGGAAGAAATTTAATAAAAGTGGAGAAATCCAACCAGCACAATCACATACTCGGTCTAAAAAACTGGATACAAATACAAAAAAGGAGGGTATGGTAAAAATGAAATAACCTCTAAAGTGTTGGGGATGTGGAGAACCTCACTTGTTACATGACTGCCCACACAAAACAATTTAGAATATTCAAGTAGTTCGAGAGGCAACTACAACCAACGACATTGCTCGAAACATTCATAGGATCAGTGTTGAACTTGAAGATCGTCAGACTAAACACCAATCAACCATGATAGAAATCGACGATATGGTTGTTGAACATGTTTCTATTTTAATATATCTAGGAGAAAATTTAAGTTATGTTAGTCCACATATTTTGGGAAAAGTGTAAATTAAAATCAAAAAAATTTCAGCAAGCATGGCTAGTGCAATTACCTACAGGAACAAAAAGAAAAGTAACCCATAAACTTCCAAAAACTATGGTAAATTTAAATTCATATGAAGCTGAAATTCATTTAAATATTTTTCCTCTAGGATCATATGATATGTTTGTAGGAATGGACTGGTTAGAGTACATATTAAATTCCTTAGATAAAAAAGTACATTGTATAGATGATGAATGAAAATTTGTGATAGTGAAAGGAAAACCAAAACCAATATCTACCCGACAAATTTTTTCATTCCATATAAAAAGGACAACAAGAAAGGGATGTCAAGTGTATGTTGTACAAGTGGAAGAATTCCGACAACTAACTGAAAAGGAGGCTCTAGAAAACTTACCAGTGGCCAGAGAGTTTAAGGATGTATTTCCAAAGGAAATCCCCCATCTACCCCCTAAAAAAGAAATTGGTTTTTCAATTAAAATACTACCATGAGCTACACCTATTTCTAGAGCACCCTATAGAATGAGTACTTCTAAACTAATAGAATTGATATTACAATTGCAATAATTATTAGACAGCGGATACATCAGACCATGTGTGTCTCCTTGGGGAGCCCCATTATTGATTGTTAAAAATAAATATGGCACATTTAGAATGTGTATAGATTATAAGCATTTGAATAAGTTAACTATTGAAAATAGATATCTTCTCCCAAGGATAGATGACTTATTTGACCATGTGAGAGGAGCTATTGTCCTCTCAAATATATATTTGACAACAGGATATCACCAACTTAGAATTGAAGATGAGGACATCAGTAAAACAACATTCCAAACTAGATATGGACAATATGAATTTGTAGTTCTACCTTTTGGATTTACAAATGCACCTGCTAGGTTCATGATTTTAATGAATAGTGTTCTGCAAAAATATCTAGACAAGTTTATACTATTGTTCATTGATGACATTTTAGTGTACTCCAATAATGAAGAGGAACATAGAGAACATCTCGGAATAGTGCTACAAACACTTGGATAATATTAGTTATATGAAAAAAGAAAAAAAATGTCATTTTTACAAGGATGCAATTCAGTATTTGGGTCATGTGATTTCAAATGATGGATTAGTAGTAGACCCAGAGAAAATGCAAGGAATAATGAATTGGCTTACACCCACAGATGTACCAACCATATGATAATTTATGGGTATTGTTGGATACTATTGTAGGTTTTTTGAAGTATTTTCAGCCTTAGCCTATCCTCTTACTTCATTGCAGAAAAAAGGAGTAAAGTTTGAATGGACAAGAAAATTTCAAAGTAGTTTTGAACAATTAAAATTGAAATTAACTATTGCACCCATATTGAAAATTTTTGCTCCAAACAAGGAATTTGTAGTGTGTACAGATGCATGTGTGGAAGGGTTAGGAGGATTATTGCTGCAAGATAATTCAATGATAGCATATGAGTGAGAAAAATTGAAGAAGCATGAACATAATTATACTATGTATGAATTAGAACTAGTTGATGTTATACATGCATTGAAGATGTAGAGGCATTGTCTCTTGGGAAAGAATTTCATATTAATGATAGATCACATAAGCCTAAAATACTTCTTTACTCAACAAGAGTTAAATGTTAGATAAGCTAGATGGTTATCTTTCGTTAGTGAGTTTGATATGGAAATCAAACACATTAAAGGAAAATTAAATAATATTGTTGATGCTTTTGAGTAGGAATGATCATCAAATTTTGACCAATGCAAGAAGTAGTGTGAAATTTTAGATAGAAGAATAGATTCATGAAGTGCTGATGCAAGACCAACAATATGTGAAATTGAAAGATAAATTGCAGAAAACTAAAGTTATGGGATATACTAAAAACTAGAAAGGACTGATTTATTATAAAAAAAGAATGTATATTTCAAATGTGACATCTTTAAAACAAGAAATTTTATATGAGTATAATAAAATACCTTATGCAGGCCATCCTCATTATCAAAAACTGATTTCATCATTAAGGAAGAACATGTTTTGGCAAGGTAAGAAAAACGATGTGACTGATTATCTAGCAAGGTGTTTAGAATGGACGTGGGAACTGGTTTTCATAGATTTCATTAATGGATTGCCTAGAAACAAGTATCAACATGACTTTATAACAGTGGTTGTAGACACATTAACTAAGGCAACACACTTTTTACCAGTACTATCTATTTTTGGCACAACTCAAGTAGCCAATGTATTCATGAAAGAAATTGTGAAATTGCATGGAATTCCAAAAATGATTATATCTCACAGAGATGCAAAATTTACTTCAGCCTTTTGGAAACTTTGTTTGGAGGAATGGGTATCAATTTTAAATTTAGTACCACTTACCATCCTCAAATAGATGGACAAACTAAAAAAAACAATCATAGTTTAGTAGACTTGTTGCGCATGTATGTGATGGAGAAACCTACAAGATGGAAAGATTTTGTGCATCGGGCAGAATTTGCATATAATAATAATTATCAAGATTCTATTAAGATGAGTCCTTTTGAATAATTGTATGACCAAAAATGCCACACTCCGCTCAGTTGGTGTCAACTAGAAGATAAGTTGATTCTTGGAATTCATGCATTGTAAGAGATGGAAAAAAATGTGAAGAAAATTCAACAAAATATTAAAATAGCTCAAGATCGACAAAAGATCTATGCTGACAAAAAGAGAATTCATAAAGAATTCAAAGTTTTAGATCATGTTCATTTGAGGATTAAGCCTCCCAAGAGTACATTATATGCTGGTAGCTATGTTAAGTTAGCACCATGCTACTGTGGACCATTTGAAGTTTTAGAAAGAGTGGGCTAGTAGCTTACAAATTGGCTCCACCTAGTCATATTAAGGTTCACAATGTTTTTGATGTTTTCTTATTGAAAAAGTATGTACATGACCCTACTCATGTAATTTATTGGACTATGATACACATCGAAATCGAAGGGGAATTTATTTCAGAGCCCCTTTGTATACTAGCACGGGAAGAAATCAAGCTCCGGAATAGAACCGTAGCTAGGGTTAAAGTACAGTGGAGGCACTTTACACATGAGGAAGATACCTAAGAGAGTGGAGAGAAAATGAAAGAGAAATATCCATCAATATTTAAGAAGTGAACTGATATTTTGCAGCACCGAG
Organism: Pinus albicaulis; assembly: GCA_034641835.2. Lineage (NCBI taxonomy): Eukaryota > Viridiplantae > Streptophyta > Pinopsida > Pinales > Pinaceae > Pinus > Pinus albicaulis. Next base: position 182,217 of record JAXQQM020081525.1, read on the forward strand.
GACAGTGTTTTGTTTTAGAGGGGGGATATGTATATCCTTATTTTATTACTTTTATTTACACAGTTGAAAATCCTAAGGGTTAAGTGGACCTAAAGGAAAACTATATGTGGACATATTAATTTTTTTTATTTAATAAATATGTATATTTAATTATTTTGCATAGACTGGAGTGAATTGGAGACGAGGATTTCATGTCCAGGAGGATGGAGTTAAATCCAAAGACTTTATGAAAATATCTAAAAATCCTTGGAGAAAATAGAATAAAATAAATATATTAGATTGGAGATAAAAATGTAAAATATACCTCACTAAAGCGGAAAGTTACTGAGAAGAGGTGAAATAAAAATAAAAAGAGGAAAAAAATAGTTTTAAAGAGCTTTTGTGGAAAAAATAAAAGTAAATCATAGGCTAAAGGAAAACAACATCCTAATTTAACTTGACACAGTGATGGAAACATGCCGAGGGAAAGCAACCTTAAATAATCCATTCTTGGGTAGACAAGAGGTTGTCTACACTTTGGAGGAATTAGTCTCTTCGCGGGGGGAGCTATGGATGAAAGCTCGAGGTTGGGTGGAAATTAGTCTTTACCAGAATTGTTATGCATAGTATTAATTTATGTCTTGTGATTATGTTATTATGGTGATGATTACGAAAGAATTAATGTGATTTAGTTTGGAAATTAAGTTGAAAATTATGTATCCTGAATTATAAATATGTGTGATAAATTATTTTATTCTTTGGAAACAAAGTGTCTAATGTATTTAACAGAAAAATAACTATAGCAGGTATAGTTAAATGATCTGTATAGTTACAGATACAAAATACATCCTTTGGATTTCACAATATTTTAAAGATGTTAAGAAAAACATAGGAATTACCAATAGAAATTCCTAGTTATTTATCTAAACAAAGAGGAAGTAGAGATGTATACATTTGGATTGATTTATTCTATTAAATCAAGAAGGTAATATTCTATACAATTAACATACTTTATGTTCAAACTGTAAAAATTCATAAATTAGGAAAATTACATACATCTACTTACAACATGTGTTGAAAAATAACCATGACACCATTATACATGGAGAGGTACTATGTATAGAGAAACATTTATAAATACAAAATACAATATGGACAAAAATAAACTATGAATTATTCATAAACCTATATGCAGTGTGAGTATTATAAATAAATTGTAAACCATGTATAGAAATGTTCCAGGGATTGAAATTCATCTAATAAAGGTGAATAGAAAAATGTATTAATACCCATGTAAAATGTTAGCTATCACTATCAATGTCATATTGACCGAAAGTCATTTTTTATTAATATTAACTAGAAATTGTATACATATATCCACAAATATATTTAATTCGGATGGTTGAATTTTGTGCATGGTAACGACCAAGCTGTAAATAGATGAAAACAAATTTATTGTCAATTCTTTTGAGAAAGAAAGTTGAAGTGGTTGTGGTGTAAATTTCAAGATGTGAATTAAGTGTATAGAAAACCCATAGAGATCTGAGTTACATTCAAATCAAATAGAATAAAATCCATAACCAAGGTCGTGCTACTTGAGTAATAACTAATATGATAACTATACGTGTGTAGTAAGGAATGAGGGAGTGGAATTTCTCTTATACTTGACATACAAAAAAAGAAATCCAATATTCAGTTTGGTAAAGTATACCTAAGAATGAAAATATAATTTCGTACTTTCAATTAAGAAACTGAGTTATTGATCTGCGAATATAATAGAAAAATACATTACCTCAGATGTGGTTGGAAACCAGATACAGGGTATCTGATAGAAAATTATGAATCCGAATAATATGATGAAAGGACGAATTTCCTGTACAATAAAGGAGCATATTATATGGAAGAAAAAGTTATCAAATGAAAATTCAAATTTAGAATGTAAATTTGTACAATACATTCTAGGTTTAAATTTCATGGAGGATAAATTATGAAATTAAACAAATGATAATACCTGAAAGAATCACAGTGAAAAATTAAAAAGTATTTACACACATATAATTTTGATCTAAATTTGATTCAAATATCAAGGGTATTTAGTCATCAAAAGAAATCTACTGCAAACGGAGAATTAGAGACATTAATGAGTCAACAAAGTTCATTATATTGGAATGTTGGAATCAAATTCCAATTAGTTGATAGCAACGCTATAAGTTTTACACAAAACATAATGGAATTAAGCTAAATCGGCTTGATAACAAATGAGAATCAAACCGTGAAATCGAGGGTATGTTTATACACTAAATCGTAATTTCAGAAAAGAAACAAAGTATGATTTGATACCTTTATATGAATTGAAAGAAATGCGAATTTGATGAATTTATCTCAGAAATGAGATATTCTTGAAAAATCAAATTGGGGTTGCAAAGCCTCCAAATCCATGTTATCTATGATTGAAAAACATGAAAATATAAATTCGTAAAACCATAAATCACAAAGAGAAACCCGTATGTAAGAATGGTAAAAGGAAGCGAGAGGGTAAGAATTAAATTCGAAGTGGACAAGGAAGCATGATAAGTTTATCAACTCGAGAAAAACCAAATGAAATCCATAACTCAACCAAAAGGTAAGGTTAATTGGGGAAAAACGTTAAGAAAATTGAACTGTGCATTTATTTTTATAATATTGAAGACTGGCTTCAATTTAACCACGCAGGGCTCAGACATTAAAATATCAAGACTAATATGATTTTGTAAATTGATAGTTATCAATGAAAAGAAATATATCGTAACTATTTAAGGAAACACGGAATAAGGGAGACGTGTTAACTGTGGAAAGAGTTACATGGCTTACCTTTAGTTCGAGGAATCATATATTACCTTCTGGGTCTTCTCGGAACGTTCTTGAGAAAACCCTCCTCTGTGTTTCAACCTGGAAGTAGAACGAAGAGTAAATGTTTGAATATACAGTGAGAATAACTCATAAACTATAAGAGGAAAATGACTTCTCTAAAATCTATGAAGTTTAAGTAAAATTCAAAGAAAAATAAATGTGTGCATGATAATCACTGAGTTGGTAATTTTGACTTTGACGCACGGTAGGTGGAGGAAATCCATTCACGTTTCCAGAGATCCAAAACCATCGTAAGGAAATGGCCCAAAAGAAAAGAAAAATGAGGGAAATCCAAGGAAATTAACTGTAGCCAAGATCACTCACTAGAATGAATACGAATTCATCTCAACTTTTGAATGAAGAGAGATCCAACAAACAGTTGTTATCATAATTAAGAGGTCCATGTGACCAATCTAGGGTGGGGTACACCAAATTAATAAGTTATAGCATTGAAAGAAGTAACATCAAAGAGTTATAGTTGTATTCTATCTGGAAGTATTATGTAGAGATAAGATTCACTTAATAAGAGGAAGGTTGGGGTAGATACGTTACATCTGAAAAAAATTTACATTGAATAACTACCTACAATAATCCAAATATCTACAACATAAATGCTATAAAGACATATCTACAATTATGTGACTGGGAATAAGGTAAACGATAATAAACCATATAACTATGAAAATCCAAATCATACAATTATGATTCCAATGTGCATAAAACGAGTTAATGAAAACCTAGTGGAGGAACGAATCCCTCCATGAAACCATTCACTATATATATGAGTTCGAAATATTTCATATAATTAGATATAAAACAAAATCGGATATATATCGAAAAAATTATAAGAACACTTATAATCAGAGTTATGATATAGGACATACATATATGTCATAAGAGGTGAGTTTAATATTAGTTAAATTTAATAAGATCCAAGAATATAATTATAACTCTACAATTGAGGAAAGTTATAAAGGAAAATTTGATGATTCTCATAATATAATAATAACAGAAACTATTAAAAAGGTATACCTTAATATACATTGAAATAAATGTGAGCATGCCATGTAGATGAGGTGAAGTCCCTAATAAACTAAAGGAATGAATTTTTATCAAGGTATTCATAGTTCTGAATATAATTATGGCCTAACGAAGATACTAAAGACATAAATTAAATCCTTTAAGGAAATTCTGTAAGAAGTTATACAATAAAAAAAATAAACTAATTAAATGATAGTAAAAGAAGTATAATGATATATAAAAAATTGTGTGAGTACAATTGTTACACTTCCCTTATGAGTAGGTTGGATGCACGGACAATGGATTTTTGGGCGAGGGGCTGAAGATTGCACAGTCGGTCTATGTGGGAAGTGTCAATTGAGGAATTGAGCTTGGGCGCTCACAATATCATAATTATGCCCCAACCAGATAGTCCGCCTAGGAAAAGGGATTCATGAGCAGGATGGGTAGTTGGTAGCCCCTCGTAGAGACCTACCTAGTGAAGTGGACCGACTAGCTTCTTTCAACTCCATTGATACGCAATTTCATCTCCTCCAACATTCTGTAGACCAGCTTGCTTGGGCACAACATGAGAATCACCCAAACATGGTCATATTTCTTATGAATATTCTTCACAGTCCAAGATGGATTCTAGATCATGAGGCTTCTGTTCAGGCTCAATAATAGCTTCATGATCACATTAATGGTTACGAGTCTCACATGGCTCATGTGGAATCTCATATTCGTGAATCTTTTCACCACACAAATGATAATGACAGAGCTGTATAGAAAAATGATCCCAAACCATTTTAGTTGTAAGGATAAATTTGTGTTTTGTGTGTTTTTTGGAGACTTTGTGCTTGGTGGGATGTGGATATATCGAGCCATTTCTTTACTCGGTTTCTTTATGCTTTATTTTTATTATACTTAAAGGCCAACAAAGGCCATTTTCGATTTTCATAAGGGCTTTGTGGGATGTATTTTTTCCATGTTTTAATAATAAAAAAATGAGCTTAAAAAAAAACAAATTATATTAACAATCAAATCAACCTAGATCCATTTTAACTCTAGTTCTACCAAGCATAAAGATGGATTAAATATTTTTTTTGGTATATATGGATCTGGGTTTCTGTACATATTAATATATTCTGTGCAATATGTAATAATATAGTCAATGTTTAATGGAAAGAATAATTGAATATTAAGAAATAAAATAAAATAAAATAACTAAAGTCTTCCTAATATGAATAATAACAAGGAGATGCGAAATTCATTTAATTCTTAATTTAAAGTTAACATGTGACACTTGAAAATATTAACAATAGTAAAAATACTCAATGTGAGTCATCAATAAAATATTTTGGCATGTAGGGTTAAGTAATATTGACCTATACATAAAAGCATATCAATAAAAAGATGCCATACTAATGTAGATAATAGCCATAAGCAAACATCTCAATGAGCATGTGATGTGAAATATAAATAAAGCAATTGAAAAGATAATTTTTATAATGGTATAAACATTTGTACTATTTTAAATTTTGAAAGAAAAATGATGTACAAACACTATGGATTATGTCTTTATTATATCATCACAAAATAATTACCATAAAAGAGATGTGGGATCTAACTATTAATTCACTTCAATACAAGTCAATTTTTTAGGGGATGATGGCAGAAATAAGTTAATTGTTGGTTAAACTACTAAAGAATAAAGAGACAACTATAAAAAAAATTAATAATATCATTAAAAACAATCAAAACCAAATAAGATATTATAATCAAACTAATAAGGGAAAATTTAATAAGATAAAAAAATTAAAAAAAAAAAATCATTAAGCTCAAATTAAGAGACTCTTACACGAATTATATATATATATATATATATATATATATATATATATATATATATATATATATATATATATATATATATATATATATATATATATATATATATATATATATATATATATATATATATATATATATAAAGTTACACAAATTTTATATAAACTATATGAAATTCCCATGAAAACACACTCTTACAGGAATGATATATAGAAACACAGGTTATATTTCAATTTCAAAACTAAATTTTAAAACAAAATATTTTGAATTAGTTGGAATACCAAATAATTGCAATTATAAATCATGACAATATTTTAGTTAAATGAGGTACTATTAACCACTTTTAAATCAAAATAAAACTGTGAAATTAAAACTTTAATCACCTTCACTAAAATGTTAAGTCTAACAAAGACATTACTACACTAGGGATTTTATTTTGTAAATCTACCTCAAATGACTTGGGGTTCACTTTCCTATATTAAGTCATAATATATTTTATGACTTTTTCTTCTTAGGAATAAACTATAATAAATAATATAAAATGTTTAAGTAATAATAAGAGTATGCATCCTTAAGAAAGCATAGTAAGAGTATGCAACCTTAACTAGACTGAGGGTGGGATGAGAATGAGAAGCCTAATCTGGGAGTGAGTGGAGTGGGATGAGAATGAGAAGCCTCGTATCCAACTGAGTGGGAGAGGGATGAGAATGAGAAACTCAAAGGAGGCCAAAAAGACCAACGACAATTTTTTATTTCCTTTACTCCAATATTTTATTTCCATTGAAGTAATGATTGAAAGTATTGATAGGTCAAACCAATTTATTCAAATATTATAAGTAACAATGATAAGTACAAATATTATAAATAACATAGATTTTTATAAAAAATCTTGCAACACTTCATTATTTTCAACCTTGTTGTTGTGAAGAACTAAAAAACTTCTTGAAGTAAAGATAACAAAGCCAAAATCAATTTTAGCTATTATTATTAATTTTAAGAGTCAAAAACTATGAAATGAAGTTATTATTTTATTAAAATAAAAAAGTTAAACAATAATTTTTTAAATCATTTTAGTGAAATGAGAGTGTAAACGTAGATTTAGACAATGCAATACATCTAAAAAAAAGTATCTAAAAATAAATTTGTGCAATATATCTAAAAAGCACAAAAATATGTTATATTAACTTAATATTAATTGATAAAACATTACAAATCTCCCCATAAAAAAATTCTAAGTGTGAATGAATTTAATTAAAACTTCATGTGAATGAGTTATTTGTATGCCCAAACCCATTTTGAGTTAAAAAACAAAGAATATAAATATCTTCCACCCTCGAAAGAAAAATTGTGACAGCTATATAAACCTATATCTTTCTGTCTATATCATACAGGACAATGAGAATTAAACATTTATTTAACATTACATACAAATAAATAATACTCTCACAATACTTTGCCAAAAAACACACCATTACATAAATTCTCGAACACCGTGTAAGGTAAAAGCAAAGATTCTTTTAAAGTCTATCTAGCTGACTCCATATATTCTAACCACAGTCATCTTTCAATACTACTCCACGTATTCCGATTCCAACCTATTTGTAAAACATACCAACCTCTCTCACATCATTCCAATTAAAAACATAAAAAACAATCCTCTTACAAATTTGCCAAATATGAAAGGATTTTCCAAAACCATTGCTGCATCCCAATGGGTAAACGGTTAGTGGCAAAGAAAACCACTGGAAATAATTCAAATTGGAATGGGACAACCTCAGACCTTCCAACAACATAGATTCTCTACTAGACATTGGAAACAGAAACTACGGATTCGTCGATCATTCCTCTGAGAGAGCGTCTGCCTGGACCTACTATCGAAACCTCTCCCTTCCATGACAATTAACACATAAGCAGGGGCAAATCATATGAGCGTAATCACACCTGTATAGTAAAACGAAGGAAATGAACAAATCAGAGATTATTAGGGCAAAAAAACATGTTGAAACTGTGGGACGATTATTCACCTGTTAATGGAGTAGCCGCTCCACCACTGCCATGCGATTTGTTCATGGCAGTATCCAGTAGTGAACCATTTTGAACTACCGAGAATTTGGCGTTGGAAATCCCGGCACCCAAGAAATCTATCAGATACCCTTCGTTATTAGGAAGTGGTTCCATTGGGCTGAACTGATGCTGCCTGAAAAGGCCATTAGACGGATCTTGAACGGGAAGAGTACCGATCCTCATTTCTGCTTCGTGAATCATTTCTCTTGCAACATTCATGAATATCTCTTTGTACCAATTCGACCGATCCTTGGGACCTGAGGATTTCAGCAAGTCATTCTCAGATGAATGAGGAGCAGGAGGGCCGCAATCATCCCTCCATTGTGTTTCCGTGTAGTTCAGGGACTTCTGATGCAAATCTTCAAGAGGAGACGATGTGAACAGACCTGGCTGTCCAAGCTTCTCCCCATTGCTGACCAGTGGTCTACCCATTGGTTCCACCATGCCGATCACATGAGCAGAATCACATCCTGTGTTGCAAAACAATATAAAATTACATTCAGAAACTGGTAGAAATTTTTTTGTTGAAACTATGGGGTGGCTGTTTACCTGTACTTGAAGTATGAGTTTCGCGGATTTCGTGCAGTTTTTTGGCGGCGGTAACTGAAGATAAATGGCCGCTGCAGGGCCAGGCATCATACCCTGTATCGATAGTGCTGAACGAATCCGGCCCGTAAAAGCCATTAAACTGATATTGGAAGGGAAGTGAACCCATCGCTTCAATTCTTTTTGTTTCATAATCAGCTGCGAGTTCGTACAAATCCAACCTCGCGGGATCTGAGGGTTTGGGTAACGAAGAGGGTGGAGATGAGTAGGGACGAGGAGGGTGGAAAAAATTCCACCCTAAAACCGGCTCTTCAATTCGTACAAATTCGTCCTTGGTATCTGACGGTTTGGGTAACTCATGGTGAGATGAGTAGGGACGAGGAGGGCTGAAAAAATGCTCTCGAGGAGGGTTTGATAATAAGCTCTTTATTGCCGGATGCTCTTTAGATGATGGGATGTTGTGAAGAGTTGTTGGCGGGGGTAAATAGCCATAATTATGCTCGTACGAAGAGTGATAGAGCGGTACAGTGTCTAGAGGACTTGAGTACGAGAGGGCAGCACACTTTTGAGCAGAATACTTACTAGGGCCTGGTAAATCCTGCGCCTTTTTCTTTAGTTTTCTTCTTAACAAGAACCGATGTAAAAAAAGCAGACCAGAACCTACACTACCCACCAAAAAAAGAACAATGCCAACCATAAAAAGAACGATGCCAGTAAATCTCAAATCCATATTTCGAATGAACGATGCAGATCCTAGCGCGACAACCTTCCCACCAAACAGTGCGTTCAATATGTCCGTTGTAGAAATTGAGGGACTTATTTATAATGCACCACTCGGTTTTTCCCACCCTCTCGAAAATAATAAAACAATGAAGTGTGCTTTTTTTAAAAGAAACGTTAAATGTCAATAACCCTGTCCAGTTCATAATTAATAATATTAATTTTATTATAATGGGTGTTTATTAAAAAAATCACGAAAACCCTAATAAGAAATTCAAAAATTTTAATGTATTTGAAAGTTTATTATTATTATATTATGGAATATTGTATATGAGTGCTATAATAATCTGGCTCATCACCATTTAACCAAGATCCCGCAAACTTATTCAAAATCTTTTTAGATTCTCTAAAAAAATTACTAAAATAATAATTATATTTTAAGTTTTATTTACTTTTACTATCTAGTTAATAATATTAAAATCAATTTAGATTTATTTTAACACGAGATTTACCAAGTGCGGAGAGAAACCAGAATTATTTTTAAGATTTTGATATTTCTCTTGGTAGATCCTGAGTTAATAGATATAGATTGTTTAATATTCTGGTTTAAATATGTTATATTCCATATTAATATCATAGGTCAATACCATGTGTTTTCACAAACCATGGGTAATAATTTATAACAAATAATAAAAATAATAGTTTATTTTCTTCGATGTAAGACTTTCGTGTTCCATAATTTAGATAAATTTAGAATAATAATAAATTAAAATCGAAGCTCACCGGGTTTAGAATAGACTGTAAACCCATGGGAAAAAATTCATTCATGTTAAGGGTTTGGTGTGGCCCAAGTGATAGCCCAGTGATTTTGACCACTTAGATGCCCATAGGTTGTGATTTCTCAAGCCAAAGTTGCCAAAGATTAAGCCGAAAGTTATAAGTAATATTTAATTGATTTGGAAACTACCCAAATAAAGAAAATTTTCAAGAAAATAAGTAGTTCAAAGTGGGACCTTGTCAAATTCATTGCTAGCATTTAGTTAGCCCATTTATTGAATAGCACCATGTAAAAACTACAACACAACAAATAGTTTTATGAAATATGAATTTTGGTGTGGAAAAAAATACATCACTTTAACCAATATTGTTAATTTTTTTTTTGGATTATATTAAACTTAGAAATTTAATAATAAAAATATTTAGTTTGATTTTTTTAGTATAGTATAAGGTTTATTGGTCTTTGAGGATGTTAAACAACTTTATTGTGAAACATATAATATATTGCCTTTTTGTTGGCTTACTATGGAGCTTAAATATTTTTTTCTCTTGAAAACATAACATGTTATATATTCTTTTTTTTTAAGCTTTACAAATACATTTATATTACGAAATAAATGAGATTAAATTTATAGATTTTTCTTCAAAAAATCTCTCTGAGATCCCATAAACAACTATCTTGAAGAATCCAGATTCCCATGATCCCCAGTTTGTTCAAAAAATCTAGTAGACAAAGCCACGACCAACATTCAAACTACATAGCCCATTAGTCAAGACATACATAGATGTGTATTAAGTGTTCAAACAAAACTTTGTGCACACAAACCATACTAAGACATCGTACATTTCATACAACCAAAGTTGACATAACATAGAAAAATAGGAAAAGCCCATTGCTAGAGAAGATTGTTACTCTAATATGATAACTGAAGTGATATCACTGGAGTTTCCTTGTGGCAGAACTTCAAGTGGTGCATTGATAAGAGATCGAGTGTGAGGCTGCAAGTCTAAGCCAAGTCTGAGTCAGACACCACATAACATTCCACCCATTTAGTCTAGAAACAATGTTGTCCAAGTTGTACCTAATGTCCCGAAGGATCCTTTTAATCTCTTCTTGACCTACAAATAACTAATAGTGATCAATTTTCTTGTCACATATGACCATATCAAGAAAAATTTCTAATTGATAATGCAATTCCACTAAGTGGATAAAATGGAGGCGCATTTTACAAAAATTTCTTTGTTATGGATTCCACCTGAAGGTGCTGCCACTGATATCAGTAACTAAGAAATAAATCCAATTGCAAAATTCCTTGGCTTCGAGGTGGAGAATTTCATTCCTCACTTCCTCGGACACAAAATAAAAGTGATAGCCCACTGAGTCCAAGCCAAATAACCATCAACAGTGAGAGGTGGAAGTTCGTACAGCTCCACCCAGTCGACTCAGTTGATGCATCCTTGGAATTAATAGGATTGACTAGATAGTGTAATTAATCTTGATAATGAAACCAACTATGTGGACATACACAATTAACAAGAATATAGGTGGGACTAAAGGATGACATGAGAAATAGGGTGGTCACCCTGTGGTGTAGGTAGTGGAACACGAGTGAACGCGGAGGGATAGTAGCATGTCATCACCCAAAAAAATGATAGAAGACACTATACCGAGGTATCAATAAAATTAATAATGACATAATGTGAGAAGTGGAGAGAAATGAGTGTGAACTGAACCCAACCCCCTCGTAAAATGAAATCCTAATATGATCCATATCTTTTAAATTAAAAGATGCGTTCAGAATTACATATAAAAGAGAATATTAACCAAGTAACTTAAACCCAATGAAAATAAGCAGAAACCATAAGCAAACATGAGATCAAAGACACAAAGATTTGATTACGAAGTTCACCCAATGTGGGCAACGTCTCTGGACCCTACTCAAAAGTGGGGAGGACATCTTTCAGTAACTTACATCAAAGAAATCAGTTACAAGAAACTTTATAAAAATGACCATTATACCTCCAATCCAGATGATGGCCTGAAAATGGAGACCTTAGCTAGTTAAACAAATTGCACAGTAGGATTCGTGTCACGAAATCATATAAAAATGACTATAAATTTATCAAATTCTAACACTGCCACCTCTATCCCTCGAAGGGAATATTTTTGGCATCTCTAAGATAGCCTCACTTATGGTTCCATCGGCCCTGGCCACTCTAGGTTCCACACCCCACTCTCCACCACCGTTATGCTAGGAAAATGTGTTGAAGTTATATACAAAAAAGTGGCCGAACATTTCAATGGACGGGCCATTGGCCGATTGGTCTACAGTATTATGTTAAGGTGAATCGATTAGGGATGTTCCGCTGTCAAACCCCACAAAACATCTTTTTTGGGTGAATAATATGTATATAATATGTGGCAGTTTCAACATTGTTACCCAAACGTGGTAGTTAACATATGATGTGGTTTGAATATATATATATGGCGATGTTGTCATGGTTCCACCAGGGTTTGGCAGGTCCACAGGGTCGCCCTCCCAATAAATAATATAAATAATATAATATCACCGTTAGGGGCTGGCAAGGGTGGCAACCTGCCACCCCATTATATATATATATATTTCAAATTTTCCTGCAGGAAAATACAAAATCTCCTATTTTGACCGCTCGAATCCATGCACTAGATTTTACCAATTTTCTGTCTCGTTAGCCCTGCCACTTGACCCAGTTTGAACAAAACTTTGACAAGCGATAACTTGAGAATAACAACTCAGATTTGAGTGTCATTCACATTGTTTGAATCAGGGCAATAAGCACTACAATATTCTCATTGTTTCGCTTACATCTAGTTACTTTGATTTTTGAGCTATTTTCAAGGCCAATATTATTCCTGGATCCATTGAGATGATTCCTCCACAATAAAGAGATTTTGGACCTCCAAAATCTTTATTAGTCAATTGGAAAGTGAGGGAATTTCTCCCTCAATTTCTCATTTTCCATCCATCGAGCCTTACTTGGATGAATTCCTTTGAAACCAATATGAAGGTACTCCATGTATCCTTATCGTGAAGTCCTAGTTTTTTTGTGGACAATGATATCCTCAGGTATCTTCGCCAAGTATTCAGGTGAAAAATCGTCCACTATTAAAACCTTTCCAACCTCTTCGGTGTCCATGATCAATTAAGGCTCATAAAGCTTCAAATTTTCAACATTCACCTTTGAATACATCTGCATGTATGTTGGATAATCGAGATGAAAAAATTGTCTCCAATCTCCTCTAGTATGGTGAATGGGACATATCGGATTGGTATCAACTTATTTCCTTCCCATTTGATTCTTTCTTTGTTGATATGGAGCCACACACTATCCCCAACCTCGAATTGGTGGTCGACTCATTTCTTGCCATGTCAGTATTTGTATCGAGCTTGAACGCTATCCACCTACTCCTGCACTACTTCGTGAATCATATGCATCTGTTGAATGAAATTATGTGCTTTGTCCCTATCATCTCACCCATTTGAATATTCATCTCATGCAAAGACCATGTTGAAGGGATCCTTTTACAAATAGCCAAAGCATGTATCGAATGGTGAACTCTGAGTGACTAAATGCACTGCATGGTTGTATGCATGTTGTACATAAGGAATTTTCTCATCCCACAACTTGGGATGATTTCAAAAGTAGCCTCAGAGTAAGTGTATCGTTGTGTTGTCAACAACTTCTATTTTTTCGTCGGTATATGGATGAAATTTTTTGCTTCTCTTCAACTTGGGTTCCATCATTCTCCACAAGCTTGTCCAAAACTATCCAAGGAAATGAAAGTCTCAATCAAGCAAAATAGATGTGGGTGGCCCAAAATGGACCCATACAAATTGGAAGAATATATGAGGGTTCTGCTTTGGAGTGACCTTCTTTTTACAAGGCATCAATACACACATTTTTCTAAATCGATCCACAACGAAATAAAAATGGGAATTCCCTCTCCTAGACAAAGGAAAATCGCCTACAAAATCCATTGATACACTTTCCCTTGGATGACTCAGAACAAGGAGTGGTGTGTATAGCTTTAATTTGATATTACATGGCTTGCAAACTGAACATAAAACACATCCCTTTACATATCAAGTCACAATATGTTTCATGTGAGGGCGATAAAAAAACCTTTCCAAATGACGTAATGTCTTTTATACACCAAAAATTAAAATGACATAACACAAGAGAGGTATGTACCTCTCTTATTACTTGTATTCTTTCATTGGTTGGAATACATAGTTTTCCAAGGTGGATAACAATTTTCTGTACAAGTGATAATTATCCACCTTTGATCCATGAGTTAGTTTTTCATAAATAACCTAAATATAATTATCATCAACATATTTTTCATCATAAATTTTAATAGATAAAGAAATTTTCAAAAATATAGATGCAGAAATAGGAGGGCGAGAAAGCATATCTGCCACTTTATTTTTGGTGCCCTTCTGGTATCTTATTACCAAGTTAGAATGCTAGAGGAATCCTATCCATATGAAATGACATGTTTGTTGAAGCTTCATTTATGATTAAAGGTACCGATACAAGTTTCCCTCGTAGAATGTATTTGAATGGTAACATGCAAATTTCCTTTGTTGCATCAATATTGCTCCCATAGTGTATCCATTGGCATCTGTATCATTATCTAAAGGGTTCTGGAGGTTTGGTAACGGAAAAAATGATGTGATACTGATCTTCTCTTTCAGTGTATCAAAGGATTTATGGTTCTTTCCTCCCCACTAAATTTTTTTCTTCACATTCGTTAATGCATGTAAAGGGGATGCAATGATGGAGAAGTTGGAAATGAACCTTCTCCAATATTTTATTGCTCCAAAAAATCTTTGAACCTCTGTAACATTGGTGGGTTTAGGTCACTTTACAATTGCATCAATTTTACAAGGATCTATTTTCAATTGTCCACCACCAACAATGTGACCCAAGTAAACCAAAGAGGTCTACAAAATTCACACTTCGAAATTTTTACATACAATTTTTCTTTTTGAAAATATTAAGCACTTTTTTAAAATGACACACATGATCATCCCATGTCCTACTGTAAACAAGAATTTAATCAAGTTACACAAGTATAAAATAATCAATAAAAGGCCTAAAAATATCATTCAGTACCCTCGTGAATGTGGTCGAAGCATTCCATAGTCTGAATGGCATCACCAACCATTCAAGTAAACCCTATTTTGTCTTGAATGAAATCTTCCGTACATCCTATTATGCAATCCTAACATAATGTTAGCCATTGCGCAAGTCCAATTTTGTGAAATTGACAACATTTTTTAATTTATCTAATAACTCATCAATGAGAGGGAGAGGGTACCAATTCTTCACCTTTTTTTTTTAGTCTTCTGTAGTCCACATACATCCTCCATGTGCCATCCTTATTTGGCACGAACACAATAGGTGAACTTCATGGAGAATAGTGTGGCCTTATGACCCCTTAGTTTAACAACTCGTGTACATATTTATTTATCTCCTCCATCTCAATGGATGAAAACCTGTACATAGCAATGGTTGGTAAAGGAGCATTGTCATATAAGTGAATATAATGTTGTATCTTATGATTCGGAGATAACCCACTTGGTTATTGAAAAATCCCATCATAGTTGAAAATAATTTCACACAATTCCTTTTTATGAGTAGGATAAAAACCTTCGAATGCACGACATGTCTCTACATATTTTTCTCTTATAACCATGAACATGAACCCTTTGCTAGAGTTCATGAACCTCTTAATATGACCTGCACTTACAAGACTAGCACTAATTTTGGCACAATGAACTCTAACAATGTCTTCCATCTCATCTTTCGTGAGATGATACT
This sequence comes from Pinus albicaulis, assembly GCA_034641835.2. Classification (NCBI taxonomy): domain Eukaryota; kingdom Viridiplantae; phylum Streptophyta; class Pinopsida; order Pinales; family Pinaceae; genus Pinus; species Pinus albicaulis. The sequence goes on from JAXQQM020081525.1 coordinate 197,910, forward strand.
TTTTTTCATGGTGAAAGAAAACTGTTTTTTTCTCATAAAAAACTATTTCAAGGTGAATGAACTTTACACTGGACACATCAATAGTAGTAGGCTCAAATAATAACCAAGAATGCCTTATGCAACTATGTAAAGCACCAATATACTTTGTTACATTTGCGAGAGAATCAATCGAAATGCCCAAATTCAATGCCTGTTTTCTAAATTCTTATGTGAAGCTTTGTACATTTTGACCCTTTCCTTGTATTAAATATTTCCATTCCATTAAATCATTTTATCGATAACCCAAATGATAAAATTTATCTTTTAATGAAGAAAAAAAATGGGACAAAGAAGAAAGGATATTACCCAAGTTTTTGTTGCCTTTATGCAACTTTCTCTCCCACCAAACGAGAGTGGTGTCACATAGTCGAAGGCATGCTAACTGGATATTTACCTCATCCTCCTCGATCTATTGAATTTGAAAATAAACCTCATTATATCTAATCTAATTATTTAGTTTCTATGCATTACATTCTGCATTATATGTGGGAAAATCAAAATTTATATTGAGCTTGAAAATTGGCTTCTTAGATGAATTTTTATGGTGCATGTTAGAATGATGAGAAGAGGAAGAAGAAGAATTTTCACTGGTGGATGGAGAGGGAGGAGGTTCTCCTCATCCTCCTTCATGGTGTACCGATGCATGATCCTCAAGGTCCTTCTCATCCATGATTTCCTTCTCATATTCTGCAAACAACTTGTCAAATTGGTATGCCATGTTGAAAGAGATCTTGCGATAATTTCTCCCTTCTTCTTCTTCTCATGCATCCTCATCTTCCACGTTCCCTCTTCGTGGTAAACGCCCTCCTTCGGGATCAAAGGATTTAATTTTTCCTTCATCTTTTTGGATCTTTTTCATGGTTAGCGTTCACTCATGCAAATCGCATCAAGAATACCTCCTCTGATACCAGACTTGATCAAGATTTTTTAACTTCAAGGATGCATTCAAAATTGCATATAGAAGAGCATATTAACCAAGTAACTTAAAACCACATGAAAAGAAGCAGAAATCATAAGAAAACATGAGATCAAAGATAAAACAATATGATTATGAAGGTCAACCAATGTGAGATATGTATTCCGGCCCTCCTCAAAGATGGTGTGACCTTATTTCATTAACTGGCATCAAAGAAATCAGTTACAAGTAACTTTTAAAAAATGACCCTTATACCTCCAATTCGGATGATGCCATGAAAGTGGGGACCTTCCCTAGAGAAACTGACTGCATCATAGCATTTGTGTCGGGAAATTATAGAAAAATGACTATAAATTTGTCAAATTCAGACACTCGCACCTCTGGCCCTCTAAGGGAATATTTTGGGCATCTCCAAGATACCCTCGCTCATTGTTCCACTGACCTTGGTTGATCCATTTTCCGCGCCCCACTCTCCACCACCGGTCTACTAGGAAAATGAGTTGAAGTTATATATAAAAAAGCAGGCAGACATTTCAATTGACGAGTCGTTGGCCTGTTGGTCTACGGTACTATGTTAAGGTACATCGGTTAGGGAGGTTCAAGGGTTGAACCCTATTGTACCTTAAGAGAAAATTCCTTGGTTGTGGAAAGGAATCAGTGCTTAAGACATTTTATAAATATATGTCAAAAATTTAATTATATCAGGTGGTCTTTGTTTATTCCCTTTGGAAATTAATTCTTTAAAACCCTCAATAATTTGATCTAATGAAAGATTCTACAATGCCATTTATTGTTGATATCTGAATGAAAAGAAGAAATGAAGAGGAAACTTAAAATGATGTGTTGTAACAAAGAATCTATCACCTTAACTCTCAGAATAAATTCATGTCGAAAGAATAGTTGGAGTGACGGATCACATATTAAGGTTATTTAAGTCTTACTCACATATGCAATTACAAGACCAGGAGCTACTTTACTTCACTTCATTCAAAGAAGAAGAAATAGAAAATGATATAGGAAAAACAAGTCACCATCAACAGTTGCATGAAACTTGATGCTTCTTTCATTAATTTCTCAGAAAAGCGAGTACAAAATTTGTAGTCTTCCAGAGATCCAAAACTCGGAACCATCCTCATTCTTTCTATCTTTCTTTAATACATACAAAAGCAGTTTGTAACTGCTCGAACTTCTTAGAACTACTCAAACTACCTAAACTGTCTAAACTACTTATTACATTTCAATTGAGGACATTATTACAACATTGATATTTTAACAAGAAAGATGAATAAAAAATGGAATATTAATCTAGTTGTTGGATCTGATTGGTCGTCGTTGTTCTCCCCTGAGATGCTGATGTGTTCCCTTGAGGTGCTTATGTGTCACTTGGTGAATTAGTCATCCATGCCCTGCCCTTTTTCCATATTTCAATGTTTGTTTTAGGAGAATTGACCAACTTGTGATACTCCATCCTGAAAGTAGTGATCCTCATAAAACTGGACCATTCCATAAACATGGTCTTAAACATCCATAATAATTGAAAATGCTTCTACAATAAATTGACAATTGTGGCTCCTTTTAAGACTGCAAATATTTCATGAGTATTATCAATCTTGCTTTTTTCTCCCAATAATAAAGGCTCATATGAATCCCAAGGTAGCATATTTTCTTGTAGATCCCAGCATGATGGCAACTGAGCTCTAGTCCTTTTCTCAAACATGTCAACTGAGCTCATGTCCTTTTGTTGAATTTGTCTGCAGCCTGTTTGATATCTGTCAATTTCTTCTCTGATGATATCCCGCAAGCATTCTTCACAATCAACCTATTTATCTCTGAAATGCACAATGTTCTATTTTTGATTTCATGTTCCTCTATCTCTTGATTTGTCTTGGGATTGATAAAGTCAATAAACCTTTTTTCCCATAAATCTTTGTTAAGAAAATTCTGCTTATGAGCAAGAATAAACTCATGTAAATCTCTCATTATGATTTTTTCCTATGACACTATAATGAGTGATTCTCAAACTGTTCTCATCACTTCAATAATTTCATTCCACACAATATCCTTTTCCCGAATTAAAGACATATTTCCCTTTACTTTTTCTTTAAGGCTCTTGATTTCTTCATAAGTTGTCTGGTAATCAGATTTATATTTATTAACTTCTCCTTCTTTGGCATGTATTATCTTCATTGTTGTGCCAAGATCACTCTAAGTTTTCTTGTGATCAACCTTTGCAATCTTCAATTCTGTGTTCAATTGGGACAATCTAGTTGTTGGATCATAATTTCCAGATGAGAAAACTATGGTGCAAGTATGTGATTCAATGTGATCCTGCGGGTTAATCACTGACTCCTTTAATTTATAATTTTTTTCCTCTTTCTGCAACTGCTGTTGTAAAATACTTTCCTTTTCATTTTCTACCTCTGCCACCTCTGTTGCCATTAGATTCTCTCCAGTAGGTAACTTTATCTTTTTCTTCAATACATTAATTTATGATTCTGCACTTTGTAATAATTTTTGTACAACTGATATATCATTGGGGTCCACTCCAATTTTTATAATTATTTTCTTCAACTCTTCATTTTGAGTTGAAAGAGCGCTAGAATTAGCCTTTTCTAATTTTAACTACTTAATAATCTTTCCCAACATATTCTCATCCTTATAAGCAACTGCACTGGTTTTAGTTAAGTCATTAACAATCAATTGACCAGTTTTCATCCGTAAATTAAATTTATCAAGTAAAGGGGTCTTTTTAACATCAACAATTAGATTTACAATTTTAATACTGCTGTATGAACCTACTGTCATTTTATATGGGTGAGAGAAAGCAATTTTCAATTGATCTCTTTCTAAATCCATAGCAGTCAACAATCTGGTTTGATCAAGAGTAATCTGATACTCAGCATGAGCCTCCATACTTTCTCTAATCTTCTGGTTCTTTTCTGCAATTTGGGCAAAGGCTTGCTTTATCAAAGGAATATGATCATGAACGGCTTCATGTTTTGATGGTGAAGTTGGCGTATTTTGAGAATCCCCTAATTGAATAAGGAAATCAATTTGTGTGCTTCGTATCTCTTCATTTAACTTAGCTCTTTTCTCATCTCTTTGTTCTTCATCCTCAAAATCAACAACTTTTTCTTTTCTTCTTTTACTTATCCTTTCAGAGATGACTAGAGTTTGAATGTTGGTGCTACCAGAGTCTGCAAAACCTTTGTTAGCTAACTTCTCAATTTCAGGCTTACTATCATGAACAAAAGTAGAATAACCATTTTCAGGTCTCCTGTTAGATATCACCTTGTGTGGATCATAAGCCCATTTCTCACCTAATAACAAATGCATGCTTTTTAACATCCGGTTTGCCTCATTTGATACTTTCCTGAGATTCATTATGAATGGTCCCACATACATAGGCAACTTAAATAAATGGCCTTTCTTCATTGGGACAAAATTTATATGATCTACATTAAGGCTTTGTCTAATAAACTTCAAAGTAAACATTCTCATGGGAACAAAGATGGGTAATCTATAACACTCAATCCCATCTCCATATAACCTAATTTCTAAATAATCATCATACACAGACCAATATCCAAATTTATAATTGACACTAAGCTGAAGAAACTCTTGAGCCTTTGGCAGAAAACATGGAGGATTAATTCCATTAAAAATATTATAGGCAATTGGCATGAAATAAGAATAAAATCAAACAACCCTCCCTCATTTGGTTCATTTTTTATTACATCTATCTAGAACACCACTTATTGTCTTTTCTTATTTGCATGAACAATATTTAACCCAAAATGTATAAATTTTTCTACATTTTGATATAATAATAAATACATAATCACTGAGGGAAACCTGAAAGACCCAGTGAGGGAACGGCTCATAATCTGAGAAGTTCTCTTTCCATTGGGAAGGAATATTTAACACCACATTGGGATTCATCATTAAATAAAACAACCCAAGCACCGAACTATCAATTTTAGTAGCATCCTCCTTGCCAAGTATCTTCGACAAAAACTGCAATAGTGGCTTGAATTCTGCATCAAAAATCTCTAAGGGAAACTCTTTATCATCTGGAGAAAATTTTCCGACTTCCAACTTTAGAAAGAAAACCACTTGTGTAAAATCCTGCCCTGCAAGACTATCATATAGTGCCACCAATGATTCTTCAATAAAATTGCTATAACACCGACTCAAGAAAACAGAGGGCTTGACGGATTAACAAAGATGTGACTTGAAGAACACTTTCTCCTAAAGTATTCATCACAAAGCTCTTCCTAGGATATAATGCAGATACTAGCCAATGTATGAATTCCAGAAAAGGATGTGTTTTCACAACACATGTAGACATAACACGAGACTTGACCATGACTGAGTAGAGGGGAGAATTCTTCTCATTAAGTAGGAATTGTTGGTAAAAGGTAAACTCCCAACTGTGCAAAGGGTATATTTGATGTCTTGCTCAATATCCATAAGCGGGTTCTAGTTGGAAGAGCCATATAGGGACAACTGTTTAGCCATGGGTTTACTTAAGGTTGCAACTGTACAAATGCAAAGGTGAGAAATTAAACAACTAAGAGGACTTCTGAGCAATCTGAACTGAAAACTAACAAAAATAAAATCAAAGACTTTAACACATTTTATAGATGGCACGAGCTTTAGGAAATGAATATGAATTCAATGCATGACTTGATATATAACAGACACATAATGTGACATACGAGCTAGCTCATTAGTTGGTGACATTAATTTTCTGTGTGTTGGGATGCCTACGTCACTGCGGGAGCGCTATGGAGTATGATAGACTCATCGGATGTATGCCCCTGCATTGGTCTTGAATTGTCAATCTTGGTCAGTGGGATTTCGACTAGTTCAACTACAGAGGAACCATAGTGATGAACCCTTAGCTAAACTGAGAGTGGGGGGGGGGGGGGGAATCGGTGAATCAGTTTAGAACATTCCTGGTCATTAATACTCTTTTCATTCAACTCATTAACTACTTCATTTTATAACAAACTTAATACATAATGAATCAGGAAACTGAATGTGTGGACATCAAGTAATTAAGTGGAATAATACATCACATAAACACATAGTCATCAAGTGCATAGACATCAGATATAAGTGGAAACCCATAAGGAATAAAACCACATATTATTGTTGTTGTGATGTAAAGGCAAGCTCCAATTCCCTCTCACCAGTGATTTTCTGTAAACACCAACCTACAAGAGGCTACTACCTCAAATTCTTCAAACTACAACTTTCAAGGAAGCTCTAACCCCCTTCTATTTTTTGCAAGCTACAACCGATAGGAGGCTCCTACCTCAACCAACTCCAACTGGAAATCTATCAAGCTACAACTTGAAATGGAAGCACCAACTTCCATGTGTTTTCTATAGGCTACAACCCACAAGAGGCTCCTACCTCAAATTCTTCAAGCTACAACTTGAAAGGAAGCTCCAACTCCCAAATATTTTGAGCAGGATACAACCTACAAGAGGCTCCTACCTCACTTTCTTCAAGCGACAACTTGAAAGGAAGCTCCAACTACAAAATATTTTATGCAGACTACAACCTATAGGAGGCTCCTACCTCACCTAGCTCCAACTGGAAATTTATCAAGCTACAACTTGAAAGGAGACTACAATCCCCTCACTCAACATGAAACTAAAATGCTAATTTACCTAGATATCAGCTTTGTTATTATTCTTTTCCACTGGTGCCTCTTCATCCTTCATATATGTTTCATATTAGTTCCTAATGTGCACAACAGCTGTATCAGTTATCTCTGATTCTTCCACTCTCCAACCTTCTACAGCTCTCTTACATTCTTCTTCTCACTTCCATTTTGCAGCCTTCTAACCTTTTTTGTCCACACTCATATTACATTTCTTATATAGATAATTCCCTGAATGTTTCCATTCTACAGGGAATATGAAGTGAACAGGCCTGACCCTATGCCTTCCACCCATTCGATTCCTCATTCTTTAGTTCAGGTTATTACATCAAAAATAATCATTACAACACTCATTGATTTTTTCCTATGCCTACAGAGACTTTCCTTTGCATCACATACAATAAAAATAATTAATTAATTTACATTTACAGTTACAAAAAATATATTTCACTTAGCCCTTTTAGCTCTTTGCTCGCTGTGCATTTGTCTTTTCTGCTGCTGTGAGAGTCATTTCGGTTCCTCATGTTACATTCAACACAGTTGCACATAATTTTCCTTTTGGCTCGACTCGACCCAGCTGTTGCATTTCCAATGGTGCCACCATATGCTCCTTTTTCCTGACTCTGCCTCTTCTGCTCTTGCCCACAACATTCAGCCTTCACTACTCTTCTCAACACCTGATTCTACTCTACTCATGCTTTCGTTCAAAATTTCTTCCATTATCAAGGCATAACTGCTTTACCTTCTACATGTAGTGTCAGGTTTTATTCTACCCAAGTCCTTCTACCACGTTTAGCCTTTTCTTCATAAGTCATCGTTACCGCATCAACCACTGTTCTACATGAGTGTTGGGTCTTACTGGAGTCTATTCTTGCATTCAATATTTCCTTTTTGTTTTACGTTATAATCCTCCTCTGCTCTCCGATGTGATTTAACAAAGGAAAAATCCATACTCCCAGACTTGAAATTATTTAGGATTCACTGTTGACCTGCGTCGCGTTTGCTTCATTATCTCACTTCGCACTTCGGCGTTCTCATGTGTTTCTTGTTATGCATATCTCTTCCAAACCCCAATCTAATTTCTCAAAGGGAAACCTTACAACTTCGGATTTGAAATCCTTTAGACTTTTGCTTTGAAACTTCATCGCATCTAGTACTCTTATTGCATTTCGCAAGATTTAGCTCATAGAAATAACAAGGTTCCCCTTATCATATGCAATATGCGATCACATCACATCACAAACCCCACTTCTTATTGCATCGCAACTTAAAATAATTAACTTGTGATAACTTAACATATAAATATAAAAATTGCTGATAGCGATGAGTGATATGTGGGCCAGGTTCACATCATCTCCATGTCATCGTATCACATCACCTTTCCATGTCATTGCCACGCCATCTCCAGGTCACTGCCACATCATCGCCATGTCACTTCCACATCATCACCATGTCTTCTTGCCACGTCATCTCCCGCACTTCAAATTTTACAATTTTTGTGTCTGTGATGTTTTGTGATACTCCTTCCGCTACGATTTGCGATATGTGATCAAGCCTTCTGTTGCGATTGCGATTTGCAATATCTTCACCGAACACTGTTCTGAACGCTTTTCTTTTGGAAATTACGTGACTCTGCCTACAGAGCTGCACGTGCTACACGCACCTTCACTCACTATTCTGAACGAAAACTAGCCTGACTTGACCTGCGTGTTCACGACTTTCTCCTTTTGCTAAACATGTTCATTACTTGTCTTAGCACATTCATGACTCGATTCAATACGTTCACGACTTGACCCTAACTTGTTGTCTTTGCTGCCTTTGCTGCCTTTCTTGCCTTTTATCCTTTTCTCCTTGATAAAGATTCTAATGCTACTCCTTGCCTTTTTACTACTCCTCTCTACTCCTTTTCCTTAATGATAATTCTAGTGTTGATCTATGCCTCTTTCTTGCTCCTCTGCCTTGATCCTTTTCCCTTAATGCTTCTCCTCTGCCTCTATTTTACTCTTTGCTGCTCCTCTACCTCTCTTTTATGCTTCTCCACTTAAATTTTTCATTCTTTGCATTATTTCACTTTTATACTCCAGTTGATCCTGATCTGCTCCCTTATTCTCAATGATAATTCTAGTGTTGTTCCTTTCTGTTCCTTTGCCATCAATGAAAATATTTCCAACACATCGTTGCTAACCCACAGGCTATTTGTGCCTGCGGGTTTCTGCTGATCCAAATCAACCTCCATTATTTTGAACCTCGTTCGATGATTTGCACGTGTGTTAATTCAATGGTCCGACCCATCTTCATAGTTCTACATAATATTTTAATTGACCAATCATATATAAAAAAATTATTTTTCGGTATATGGAAAATTTACAGTTGTCCTTTTCCTAATATATATATACATATATGTGTGTGTGTGTGTGTGTGTTTTGAAAAATATTTCAAAATTAAATTAAAATGAGCCACAACATCTGGCTCCACCTAGGGATAGTGATTTTTTCCACGAAACACTAAGAACTGAAGATATGTGCCTTCACCTCGGGCATGGAGTCAAATATTGTTTGGTGACACATGAAAAATGCACATGTTATCGGCCTATAATTTTAAGATTGGCAAGAATAATCATAGAATGACAACATCAAGCCACTTTGTATCCTAGTATCTAGCCCTCCTAGACTCAGAGAGGGATCTCTTTGTAATTTTTAGCTTTGTTTTTAATTTATTTGATATTAGGCTAGTTAAATTGATTGTGAGAGTTGTTTTTTATTGATAGTTTTGGTTGGATTAAGGGCTCCCTTTAAACTATTTCCATTGGGCTATGGAGTCAACAGGCTGGGTGTATGCATCAATTTTCCAGACCAATTACAAGGTAAGCTAACCATATATATTGTTTTTTATAACAAAGTGAAATATGGAATGAAGAAAAATGATTTCCGTAGTGGTTTAAAAGAAATTAAGTATTATTAAACCAGACATCAGAGGAAAAACACTTAAATTGTACACAAAGCCATACTTAAGGTGCTATGTGAAACAAATATTAATCTTTGGATTTCTGTTTTACAATTAGAAAATGATATGTTGAAAGAAGAAATAGTGGAAACATTAAAAATAGTAAAGAAAAGACATCACCAGGAAAATACAACACATGAATCTTGCAAAATGGTCCTTTATATTGATTCTCCAGCTCCAAAATTGCAAATTCTCCCATGAGAAAAAGCTTACAATCTAGGGTCCAATCCCTAATACTAAACAAAAATGCAATATGTAAACTAATTCCTACCGATTTCCATATCAATAGAGGAAATCTGATATTTATTACAATGGTAATCGATTATTGACAATTGTGACCACTGCATGGACACGTTAGAACTGCTTTGACAAATAGCTAAAGTCTACATAAAGGCGTTACTGAGTGCTATAGTGGATTGTTGTGCTCACAGTTCCAAGGCTAATATGTTGTACCGATACAATAGTCTACGAAATTTAATAATGAGATAAATTGGATGTTCCACTATCATGCTAAGTTGTCATCCTTCCTGATAGTCACATAATTTCTCCCATTCCCATGGATTCGAAATTTTGATTCTGATTAACTTTCTATAGATTTCATCAATGTCTGTATACTTCATGAATGTTCCCTTTAGCTGGAAAATGTGCTTGATTTCGTGCTGTATGAAAATGTCATTGTTGAGAACTTCATAGAAAACCCTTCGTGTCATGGTGTTCTTCATATTGGCATGATTTGATGCATCCTTGGAAATCTCAGTGAGCTTCTTTACATAATCTGGCTTAGCTATAAGCTTGTCATTTATCATAAATAACGAAGGAAGGTTCAATCCTGTTGAAGAATATGCTTACTCCAATCTGAAGTTGATGACACTTTTCCTCCACTTGGGTAACCAAACTCTTTTTGTTTAGCACTTTCTTGACTTCAAGTATGGTTCTTGTCATGTCCTCTACTCCAAGGGGTTCCAATTCAAAACTGCTTTTGGAATTGAGAAATTTGATGATATTGGTAACAGTTTCAGGATTATCTCCAAGCTTATTATTTTCTTTTTCTATGGAAACCCTTATTAGATCAATTAGATCTCTCTATTAAAAAATTATCTGGATGGATGTCCATATCTCATTCATGGATTCAATTATATTCAACCAAACGATTTCTTTGACTCTTCCTACCATATTCCCAATAGAAGACTCCTGAAGAGACTTCTATAAAATCTCTTTCAATTTCTATCTTATATAAAACTTTGTAGCATGTGTTGAATCATTTCTCTTTATCTGATCTTGTAGGGCATTTACTTGGTCTTGTAGTTTTTTTTTTTATGTTGTCTTTAAACACATGTTTTCCATGGCTTTAGCTATATGCTCAGTGCCTCCACTTGATGTACCTGTAGATGTGGATGTTTCTAAATGGATGACAGCAAGAGGGACTGCTTGTAATGGAATCATGGATTTGGCTGCTTGTTTTCCCACTTCCTGTCATGTTCTCTACTCCAAGGGGTTCCAATTCAAAACTACTTTTGGAATTTACAAATTTGATGATATTGGTAGAAGTTTCAGGCTTATCTCCAAGATCATTGTTTTCCTTTTCTATGGAAACCCTTATTATATCAATTAGATCTCTCTGTTAAAAAATTATCTGGATGGATGGCCATATTTAATTCATGGAGTCAAATATATTCAACCAAATGATTTATTTGAATCTTCCTACCATATTCCCATTAGAACACTCCTGAAGAGACTTCTATATACTCTCTGTCAATTTCTTGCCTATCTACAACTTTGTAGCATATGATGAATCATTTCTCCTTATCTTATCTTGTAGGGCATTGACTTGGTCTTGTAGTTTTTTTATTTCTATTGTTTGTAAGGACATGTTTTTCATGGCTTTAGCTAGCTTCTCTGTGCCTCCACTTGATGTACCTGTAACTGTGGCTGTTTCTAAATGAATGAGTCGAGGGACTACTTGTAATGGAATCATGGCTTTGGTTGTTTCTTTTGTTGCTTCCTTTACTTCCTCTTTTACTACTTTTTGTTTCTCTTTTATCAATTTCTCCATCTCATTTTCCATTTTCTTAATATGATCAACTTGTTCAATGATCAACTTCATCATTTCATCCTTCTGTGTTTCATTTTTCTCTATATCCTTTGCTAGAGGATCTTCCATTGCCAGAATCTTAACTTGATTTCTCAAAGCAGCTATATCTGCATTCTTCTTTTTTATAATTTCTTCTACCACTTGTATGTTTGTTGGTTCATACCCAATTTGTATCACTAAATCCTCAAGGGATTTGATTCTTGTATTTTTGGCCATGGATAAAAATCTTTTCCATTTTAAGCTATAATTGTGCATTGGAAAATAAAACCCACAACTTGGATAACCTCATGGATGTACTAGTCAATGTGGAGGAGATTTCTCCAATCTACTTATGCATCGACATTTGATCTATTGGATGAATATTTTTCACATCAAATTAAAAATTATTTTGCTTGTAGTCTGCTGTTGTTTTAGGTTGAGGGATCTGTGCTTCCAAGAAAACCATTTTCATTCTTCATTTCTTTGATTCAAAGGCTGATAAAATCCTACTCTGTGAACTAATTTTCTATTTCCAGAACTGATTGTAGGTATTGGTTTTGAGTATCTCATTCTTTCTTTTTATCTCCTTGAATGTATCATAGATGTTCTCCTCCTTTTTCCCTGCAGTGGCTGTAGATGTAGGAATCTACAAATTTTGCTGCTAGAATGGAATGGTGGCAGAAGATGTTGAAAATATTGTTTGGCCACCTGCTGGAGAAGATCTTGGTGAACCTCTCATTGTAATGATTTTTTGTTGATCCTTTTCACTGTTCTGGTCAATGACCATGTGAACTCTAGCTCTCTTCTTGTATTCAATTTTGAATACTTTGGTTGATGTGTCAATATCCATGTCTGACTGATCATCTCTTGTCCTCTTGATTCATATTTCTTTCTCTGGTTCGTTTCCCTTGTCTTACTTATCTCGTGTAGACTTATTTCATTATGGAGTTGGGGTTTGAATACTTGAGGTGGAAATCACCTATTCTTCAGCCTCCTACATTGTATTGGCTGCCCATTCTACTTAATTAATGAATTGTTGTAGCTCCAACCTGTGGGTATGGATGTATGGTGTTGAATTGTTCTCCACTCTTTTCTTGGATATGATTCTCAATGGTTCACAGGACGAGGTGAAACTATGACTGAACTTCATCTCCCTCAATATCTTATAAACCTCCACCCTGCTACTCTATTGTTGCAAATAAAAGGACCTATTTGTGATTTGATCCTGAATTGAGACTTTGCCTTTGTAGAGACAAAATGAAGCTCATCTGCATTTATCATTTGTCTTAGTATTCTAATGCAAAGATCCTCATGAAGAGTAACTTTGTTAGTTTGTATGGGGGGAAATCACACCCATAAACTCAGATCTCTGTATAAGTTTGGTACAAGTACCAATCTGTTGTTCTCACTTGATATGATAATTGCATAATCTTCTTGATTTCTTCACTAACCCTTGGCTCCATTACACTGCTGAGTGTATTGATTGATGGAGGCACAAATGAATCCACAAAACTCTTGTAGGTGTAATTCTTCTACTCTTTCATTAATAAAGTGGTCCTGAAGATGGCTAATTGAGGTTGAGAGTCATCATTTAGCTTTATCATCTCAAATTGAAACCTGTTGGACTGAAAATAAACAAGCATGTATACCAAAATAGAAGTGTATTTGAACACCTCCCCTGTCTGAAACTTCAATAATTTATTATGGATGGCATCATCAAGGTATTGGGCATAATTGAACATGAGTGGAGGCTTAGAATCTGATAAAAGGATGGAAAAGAAACCAATTATGGGTTCATGCACCCACTGGTCTATGTCATACCCTAGCAAATGTGACAAAACAGTAACAATATGTTGGTTCCTATCAAGGAAAACAGATGAAGGATTTTGGGGATTCTTTGTAGGCATTGGGGCATCAGTGGACATCAAGAGCTCTAAGGTTTTAGCTCTGCTAGAAAATTGAAGCTTTTGATATAACTCCCTAAGGGCTTCATAAGAGAAAGGAATTGTTTCTTCAAGAGTGGTGGCCTACATCATCTGTTGGATGGATTGGGAATTAATAGAAAATAAGTCCTCTCCTTCTAGTGTCCCTATAGATATTTTTTTTATGTCATAACAGGCTTGGCCCTTTTTAGTAAACTCAGGACAATTATGGGTTTTGGGGAAAATATAGTAGGGGAGTTTAGTTTCCCACAAGCCTGTGTCATCAACTTAATCAATCAATTTATCCTCGAGCCAGCAGTAGGCATCGAATAAATTGATGTCAGAGTCTGTCTCGTGGATCTTGAAATCTCTATCAGCCAAAGCCATGTGATCCAGGTCCACCTAAGGGTAGACCATAGGATTGAATGGCTGTTGATCTTGCTTGGGAGGCATTTTGGCTTCTATAATCAATCTGAATTTTTGCTGAGAAGAATGACTAAAAAGAGAAGGGAACTTAGAAAGGGAAATTCTACAAATTAGAATAGGGAGGGAAATATTAAATAAGGAATTATGATTTATTTTGTAGATATTTGATAGCTTTCTGTGGATAATTGAACACTTTTTGTACTTTTCTTTGCTAAAAATTCAACCTGATCACCTACAATAGTTGAATAGAATGATCATGGTAAACCTTGCCATCTGTGTTGAATTCTATTTTAATAGTGTAAGTCGGTGACCATTTGATATGGCACGAGCTTGTTGGATAATAGCCTGAGCCATTGAATGCTTAACGGGTATTTGGCGGGAGCATCTTTGATTGGATGGAGTGGACAGGAAAGTGGAGACGTGGTGCAACAACACTTGGTAATAATCAATTAAACGATCAGAGGCGCAACGGTTTAGCTGGTAGCAGAATCCGATTTTCAGAGGGGGGTTCTGGCAGTAAGTGGTAAGGGACATGGGGTGAGAAATGATGTAGGCGCGACACGTAGTGGCAAAGATGGTATTGGATACCATATATTTTGGACCCTTGCCATCGACGTTAACGTTCAGAGGCCGAGGGGGGGACGAAATATCGTGTGGGCTATTAGATGATGAGGAGGTGGGTAGAGATGACGGGAAGATGGGGGGTGATTAGTGCAAATGCGACATGTGATGTGATGTTTAGGTCAAGTTGGGGAATATAGATGTATGGATGGAGGTATAGTTTAGGACTTAGGATAGGGAGTTTAATGTTTCGGGGGTTAGGATATAGTGAAATATGACATAAATATGCAATAATGTCTTCACATATATTTTAATCTCCGAACTTTGGAACACCTTCGTTATCAAAACATTAGAATAAGAACCCTTTTTGCTTTGATTTTTCTCTGTAACTATTGAAAACATGAAATATTTAAACTGCACTTCATAGGATAAAGTTCATTTTTCCTCCATTATTTCTTCCCAGCACATCTACCTACCCATGTTACTAATCTAACATTTTTTGTTCTTTTGCAGTGTGCATTTGGAATTGCAAACCCTAAAAATTATTTTCTTTTAAACTTATACTCTAACATCTATCCTTAGTTCTTCAATTGACTCAGATTAAACTGTTGAGTCAATTCATTTCTACCTATCTACTGATATGTGAAGATTAAACAGTTTCGAAAATCTTTATTTTCTAACCTATCAACATAAATTTAAAATTTTAGAATCATGCTTAAACTATATGATTGAACAAAACTGTCTAATGAGTAGTGGCATTTTGATTTGCAGCACTTTCACTATTATTTCTTTTTTGGTGTTTTCTTGCTATTAGTCCCCGTTGTTACTTCAGATTTCACATTCTCATCCAGATTGGCAAACATTGCTATGTTTCTAGTCATATGGTTACTACAACCCGAGTTTAAGAACCATACATATTCTTGTTTTTCTTCTACTACATTATAAGTTAGAAGCACATTACTCTGATTTTGATTTTCTCTTGTAAAATTTACATTTGGTTTATTACACATGTTATTTTGTTTCTTTCTACATTCATTGGCATAATGCCCATTCTTTTTACAATATTGACATTGGACTTGAGATTTATCATACCTCTATCCATGTGCTTGATTTTGGCTTGAGCGTTCCCTTGAGTTCTAGTTGTTGCCCCTTCCACTTGTGCTTGTAGGGCTGCTTCCTCCACCTATTTGTTGGCTTCTAACTCTTCCTCGGTAGTTTGATCTTCCTCGACTTCTACCTCTACCAAAAGAAACTTTTGTGTTGAAAGCATGCTCCAATGAGGAGTTTGTTGTTCTTTTTAGTCTATGTTCATGAGACATCAGAGATGCACAAAGATCATTGACTGAAAATTGTGAGAGATCCTTTGTCTCTTCTATTGCCACTATTATGGCATCAAATTTCTATGATAGAATTCTTAGAATTTTCTCCATTATTCTTTTTTCCTCAAGTATCTCTCCATGAGACCTTATCTGGGTAACCAACCCAATCACATGTGTGAAGAATGAGTCTATGTTATTGGACTCTTTCATATAGAGAGTTTCAAAATCTCTCCTCAACATTTTTAATTTTGCTACCTTCACCTTCTTCATGCCTTGATAGGTTGTCTTGAGAATATCCCATGCCTCCTTGGACTTTTTTGCTGCTGCAACTCTTGGGAAAATACTCTCATGTACTTCTTGAAAGATATATAAGAGGGATTTGGAGTCCTTCTTCCTATTATCTTTCAAAAAATATCTTTCTGATGTTGTCAAAGCCTTAAGCACTCCTGCATCTGCTGGTTCTAAAAATCCATTTTCCACTCGCTCCCAAATATCTTGTGAAGAAAACAATGCCCTTATTGTAATGGCCCAATAATCATAGTTTTTACCATTGAACTGTGGTAATTGTGGATTTTTCAAGCTTGTGCCTGCTGCTGCCATTTTGATTGTGTAAACAAACAATCTCCTTGACTATGTAAAAACATAAGCCTTCTCACTGTTGGAGAAATCCGCTTCTGAAACCAATCTTACAACTTTTTCAGTAAAGAGCGAGCTCATGCTTCTTTCACTAAGAGCCTAGACCTACTCTGATACCATGTTGTAAATATTGAACGAAATAAATAACATAGAGGGATGCTTCCCCCACAGCACAAAGAATGCAAATAATGTGAAAATAAAATTTCATAGACAGACAGCGTAAAAACACAGGAGAGGAATGAAATTTGTTTTTCCATTCAACTCTATAACAAAATGAAATTACATTTCTTTTAATACAAATGGCTGAAGCCTGAAAACCTAAAGATATCAATGTAATTCAATGCTAGATGGATGTTCAACAACCAAACTCATCCTTCTGCTCTGTTTCTCTGTTTCTACATGAAACACGTACAAAAACACATAAATGCGCACTTGAAAAAATATCGGTTCGAGCTCTGAGATCACGTCGCATTCACGTCGTTATCGCATTTCGACGATATCAAACTTTAACTCGCAGGTGTTTTAATGGAAAACATAAATTTGTATGATTGTGATATGCTACAACATTATTGCATCCCAAAAAAAACAACTTGCAGGCAGCGGAAGTAAGTTTAAAAGTTGCGATTGTAATTTGTGTGGCATGATTGCATCATGGCTCAAATAACATATGTTGCAGCCAGTTTGGTGGAAAGCGTAAAGGACTGTGATTCCGATGTGCGGTGTGATATCGCATTGCAACATTGTGAGCTTTGTTGCGAGGCCTTAACAGGTAAAGGATAAATGTTGTGAAGTGCACTATTGCGGGCGGTGAACATTGGTAAGTGCGGTCTTGAAAAATTAAATGAGTTTGTGGAATATAAAGGATTTACATCGTATTGCAAAGTGCGATAAGGTAAGTGTGGGTCTCGTTGATATCACATTAGCGATAGAATAAGTTACATTGAAAGGGCTTAAGGGTTAAAAAAAAACTTGCGGTTGCGGATATGTAGGCCAAGGTAAGTCAAAGTAGTGGGTGAAGAAATAAACACAGAGTTATGGTCGAGTACTTTGTTTTTGATCTTTTGCATGAATTATGTTAAAATGCCTTAGGGCTATTGGATCTGTGTTTTCCCTTCCTGCGATAAAAAATTGATGAAGTATGGGCTTTTGCCACCTCTCATTAATGATGGTGGTTGGGAGTTAATTCCAACACCATTCACATCAGGGAAGCCTAGTACACAAACCCACTCATTTGTTGTTTCATCTGTCGTTAGTAGTAACAAATATTTTTTTCAATCAGCCTATTCCAAGCAGAGGAGACTAGTAAACCCAAATTTCTTGGTGTTGAAGAGGTGGTACTTTTTGTATATTACATCTCATGCTCATTGAGGGGGGTGTTTGTTCCAAGAACCAGTGTGTCTTTCCTTGTCAGTAGGCTGGATGGAGGGACACTGGATTTTTGGGTGAGGGGCTTGAGATTGCAAATTCAGTCTATTTAGGAAGCGTCAATTGAGAAATTGAGCTTGGGCGCCGACAATATCATAATTATTCGCCAACAAGAACGTCCATGGTGAGGAGGAGGCCACCCGGGAAAATGAATTTATGTGGATGGGGAGTTGGTAGTCCCTAGTAGAAACCCACCTAGGCAAGTGCACCTACTAGCTTCTTTCGACTCCATTGATAGAACAAATAAGGGAAAGTTTAATAATAAAAAGAAATCATTAAGCTCAAATTAAAAGACAAAAATCATATGTATATATATATATACACAACTTTTATACAATTTTATAGGATAATTTTATAAAATTCCTATGAAAAAACACACATTATATTTCAATTTCAGAACTAAATTTTAAAATAAAATATTTTGAACTAGTATAATAGCCAACAATTGTGTCCAAGAATCATTATAATCGCTCCTAAATTCATTATATATAAAAACACATTATATTTCAATTTCAAAACTAAATTTCAAAATAAAATATTTTGAGTTAGTATAAATACCAAAGAATTAGTTAAAATCAAAACGTTTGTTACCTTTACTAAAATGTTAGGTCTACTAAAAACATTACTACACTAGGGATTCTATTTGTGTAAATCTACCTCAAATGACTTGGGGTTCACTTTCCTATATTAAATCATAATTATATTGTATGAAATTTTCATTTTTAGGACTAAAGTAAAATAAATAGTATAAAATATTTAAGTAATAATTAAAATTTATATAACAAAATAATCATATTTTATATCCTAAAATTTATATATAACCACTATTTTATTTATAAATTCAAAAGGTTTTCCCATATCTAAGAGTAATTAAGTGCTATTGGATTTTCTTAAACCATTCAAGGATTTTCATAAACCATTCAAGCCACACATTGTGTTTATGTTATAACTCATCCATACTTTCTTCCACCAAAAAGTTAGAAGATAAAATTCAATCTTGAACACTTATGGATGGATGGAAGAAGCATGGATCAAGTAATGATTGAAAGTATGCATAGGTCAGACCAAATGATTCAAATATTATAAGAAAAAATGATTCAAATGTTATAAGCAAAAATGATGTAAAAATATTATAGGTAACGTAGTTTTTTTAAGACAAAATCTAACAACACTTCATTATTTTTTAGACAAAATCTAGCAACACTTCATTATTTTCAACATTGTTTTTAGACTTAGAAAAACCTATTATAACAGTGGGATCATCTATTACAACTCATTCATACTTTCTTCCAACAAAAAGATAGAAGATAAAATTCAATCTTTGACACTTATGGATGAATGGAAGAAGCATGGATCAAGAATGCATGCATACTAAAGATGTGAGACTACTCACTTGCGAAGAATGGGAATATTTGAAATATAGTTAGATTATCAAGCTCAGAAAAGACAATTTTTGAATTAGATTTCTTAGAACATCTAATTGGGATTAAAAACCTTAAGAAAGCATAGTAAGAGTATGCAACCTTAACTAGAGTGAGAGTGGGATGAGAATGAGAAGCCTAGCCTCAGAGTGACTAGGAGTGGGATGATGTAACATCTCTCCTTGAACACCACTCACAATTTTTTTATTTTTTATTTTTTACTTTGGCCTATCAATATAGGCATTTTACTTACACCGAATTTATCTAGTTGTCCAATTTGTGACTCTTTTGTTTCCTTACTAGCATTGAGTATTCTCCACTTTACCATGTGCTCTACCATACACATGAAATTTTAATTATATATATATATATATATATATATATATATATATCCTCGTTTTCTATTTCCTCTATATGGTAAGTTGTCATTTTAATCACTATATATTATTAATCCCCATGGTTTTAATTCCATAAGTTCTCTTTTAAATATTCTATTTCTAGTCGACCCATCACATATGTCTCTCGACTTTCAATACTCATCACGTGCTTTGGGTCAACCTAGCGTGAAAGATCATTATTTAAATTTGATCCCATCATGATTAAGGGATATCGAATTTCAACCTTAGTTCTAACTTTAATCCCTTTCCACGAATGATTCAATTCCATATACATATCGACTTAATGATTCGAATACATTTACATATCGACTTAACCCAATCGATCAGTAATTAACTCTCAATGCTAACTTTTAGAAGTCTTAATACCATATCATTTTTGTTCACCGTCTATCCAATAATGAAAGGTTTTATACGCCATCATTTATAATATCAAACTTTGGTTTTTTGCATGTACTTGGTTATGGTTGATGTGTTTGGTGGTCTTGTTATTCACATTACACTACAGCGATACATGGTATTAATTGACTATTTATTCTCTCCAGCCGACTTCGTGTTTATGGATTGGATTATTAGTACCCTTGATACGACATGCATATATTTTATTTATTTTCTTGTTGAAGTTTTGGTACTCGGAGTACATGTTCGATTTTTATATCCAAGGATATTATTTCGAAGTTAGGACTCCTCTCAAGGCGAGTTAATTTTGTACCCAGTCATTAAATTGTGGCCAACATTAGATCTACCTCTCGGGATTTCTTGACGTCCTTTGTGCCCTTTCACAATTTCTCAACCCTAGATCTATTCAACCCTAATTTGAAAGATGGATCTTGTTCGAGACTTAGGGTTTTATATCTTGTTTTAAAGGAAGTTTTTCTCCCTGGTGAAAATCTTCTGCGTTTCATTTTGTTCGGCCGCCTATCACTCCAACGCCGAGGAAGAGAATTTGGGGTCTAGACTTCAGCGTCTGAATGTTGACATAATCACATCGACTCAAGGATGCAGGTAATCCCCATTTTAGTTGTAAATATCACCTGGGTAGAGGTTTATGTCAGCGCTATCTCTATTTGTTTTGTTTTTCATCAAATTTAAAATGAATATCAGGGTTTTTATATCTGAAGATCAACGTCTTCTAGTTGCAAGTGTTATTGTTTCGACTTGCAGCCTATTAATGCGTCAATCTCCAGTTTGTTTTGTATCGTCGTTTTGTATTGGCATAATACTTACTCCTTTAATAGCCGAAATGGTAAATTGTTAAAACTGACCTCGTTGAAATTTTTTATGATATCACTCTGTTTCCTTGCTCTTAGATTTATACTTTAGCTTGTTAGTTTACCATTCTAGCTCTTATTTCGACTGGGTTATTCTCCATAGAAATGTATTTGGCATCAGTGCTTTCGGCCTCAACCAGGTATCGAACCTTCTCATTTTTCTCTCAAGTTGATTTGCGTAGAGGTTTATTTCACCCCTTTTTAAATTTTATGTTTTTTTATTTCTCTTTTAATTTCGTTTACATTGTGTGAATGCATGTAACCACTGTTACTCAATCTCTTGGAAATTCTCTTCAATTTCCAGGGTAGGTTCATCCACTGACCTTTGAAATTTCGTTTTGAAATATACAGGGTTAATGCCCCACCGGCTCTGTTTCTCTAATTGCTTCTCCTTCTGGATACTAAGACCAGATAGTGGTTCCCGACACTTTTGATTTTATGTACAGAGTATGAATTTGGATCACTGTATATAAACATTTAATTTAAATACTCAAATGTCAATTGAGTATATTCGGGAGAAAACCCTAACAAAAGTTTTCCAATATTTGACTGCTGAGTTATGCATGTACTTATTAGTTCTTGTCTCACCTTGCCGTTTAAATTCGACTGTTAGGAGATATTATATATATATATATATACAATGAGTACATTAATTCTATTTCATTTCTGTCCATTATTAGCACGTTTATAAGTCTCTGGTATATTTATATATACACAGTTGTATAGCCTCTGTGATTTCCAAAGCTAGCTATATGGATTATAATTTATGCTTTCTTTTAAACTAAAATTTTCGACAGAGTATAATATTTGTTAATAGTGTCATTTTGATTAATAATAATAATAATAATCTGAGTTCAGATCTCTTTTTTTATTTTAGATTATCAACATTTCAATGTTATAGAATTTGAAAAGAATCTCTGGTATTTATTCCCATAAAAATAATTGCTTTATATAGAAGATGGATTAGAATATAATCCAATTACTTTCTCGTTTCATTCTGGTGAGTAGGAGGGTTCTATTAAAAATTATTATCTCAGGTTCATGCTTCACTTTGTATTTTTTTTCTTCTATAAGTAGATACAATAATACTGCTAGGATTATTGCATCCTTCAATAATATTTTCTCTTCTAGTTAGTAATTTCTGAGAATCTTTAGATGGAGTTAAAATTAACTATTACTTCAAAAGCAAAATGTTCATCTCAAAATGATCTTTTTATTTCTGTCGGTTATCAACTGTTATCAATTGTTGTATATCAGCAGTAACACTTGATTTGTTAACTAGTTACATTTTTAGTGAACTTGCTACATAGATCTCTACTGTATGATTTTTCCAAAATTCATTCAATTGTATCTATACTCTTATTCTCTCCCCCATTCTGGACATAATACACTAATTGATAACAATTATAAACAGAATATCAGTTTTCCTATCCCCAGATCCAAACCTGAATATGGGTTTTGACATTGTGGAAGAGGATTTCTGAAAATATTCTATCTTGCTACTGTGTTCACTGGATTTAATCTATTAAGTCTAGTCAATCAAAGGAATGATGTAACATAGTACTAATTATTCTAACTATCCAATCCTAACCATTTCTGGCAATTAATTGTAAACAATATACAACTTAACCTCTAATATTATGAGTGCATACCAGTGTGTAGTGACCAGTCCTCCCAACCTTAGAGTTCTTCTGTCTCCAGAACTCACCCCCTCCACTACACCTTTACTCTTGCTATTGTTCGATTCTTCAATTCAATTTCTTCCCGCTCCAATATTTGATGCGGCTCTGGAAGGAACTCCCCTTCTGGTTCCACCTGTATCACATTCCAATCCACCACGTGAAAAGCGTCATGTATATATATTTTTAGTAATGAAACATGAAACACATCATGAAATTTAACATGGGGTGGTAGGGCTAGCTTATAAGCCACTGATCCCACCCTTTCTAAAACTTCAAAAGGCCCACAATATCTAGGAGCCAGTTTTGCACAACTTCCAGCATAAAGGGTGCTCTTCTTTGGTTTAATACGCAAGTATACATGATCACCCACTTTGAACTCTCGATGCACTCTTTTTTTATCAACATAGTTTTTCTATCGATCCTATGGTGTCTTAATATTTCTTTGTATTTGTTTGACAATCCTTTCCATTTCTTGTAAGGTATCTGGCCCCAACACTAGTTTACCTTCAGGTTGGCTCCAACTTAAAGGAGTACAACATTTCATCCCATAGAGCGCCTCAAATGGACTCATTTTGATGGAGGATTGATAGATGTTATTGTAGGAAAATTCAGCTAAATGCAAGTAATATTCCCATTTTGATGGCCTATCCATTACATACATTCTCAACATATCCTCTAGAATCGGATTTGTTCTCTCTGTTTTCCCTTCTATCTGAGGGTGATAGGGAGTACTAAAATTCAGTTTTGTGCCCATGCCCCCAAACAACCCTTTCCAAAAGGCTGCAGTGAACTTAGCATCTCTATCTAAAACAATCATCTTTGGGATTCCATGTAGCCTTACTATTTCTTTTAGGAACACATCTGCTACTTGGGCTGTCCCAAAAGTAGATTTCACAGGTATGAAGTGTGTGGCCTTTGTTAAGGTATCTACCACTACTATCACTGAGTCATGTTGGTACTTTGTTCTGGGTAACCCGGTTATGAAATCTATAGAAACAATGTCCCACTTCCATTCTGCAATTGGCAAGGGATTCAGAAGACCAGCAGGATGCTGATGCTCAACTTTAACTAGTTGACACTCCATGCATCTAGCTAAATATTCTGCTACATATTTTTTCATTCCTGGCCAAAACAATTTCTTTTTCAAGGCTGTTAGCATTTTCTGATATCCGGGATGTCCTGAATATGGATGTTTATGATATTCATCTAGGATCTCTTTTTTCAAGGACTCTACATTTGGAATATACAATCTATTTTTATAGCAGATTAGTCCTCTTCGATTTTGGGTGTACTCAGCCATCTCCTTTTTCTGCATTTTTAATTGCAGACTTCTATAATTGGGATCTTGATCTGATACCCTTTTAACTAGTTCTTCTAAATCAAGATTAGCACTCCCCCCAATGCTACATATGTTTTGACAAGCATTTCTGCTCAGCGCATTAGCAATGTTGTTTCTTTCCCTTTGATATGTTTTATCTCCATATCAAATTCACTCAGAAAAGACAGCCATCTGGCTTGTCGGGCATTCAAATCTGTTTGAGAGAAAAAATATTTGAGACTAATATGATTGGTCATGAAGGTAAATTTTTTCCAAGAAGATAGTGTCGCCACATTTTCAAGGCATGAATTACAGCAGCCAATTCCAAATAATATACACTGTAATTCTGTTCATGTTTCTTAAGTTTCCTAGATTCATATGCAATAACAGAGTTTCTTGCAGCAAAACTCCTCCCAACCCCTCTATACATGCATCAGTACACACAACAAATTCTTTGTCAGGATCTGCAATCTTCAGTATAGGGGCTGTAGTGAGTTTTAATTTTAGTTGTTCAAAACTGTTTTGGCATTTTTCAGTCCACTCAAATTTGACACCTTTCCTTTGTAGTGAAGTTATGGGATATGCTATTTGCAGAAAATCTTTCCACAAATCTATGATAATAACCTGCAATTCCCATAAATGACCTCACTGCTGAAACATTAGTTGGCAGAGGCCATTCTCTAATAGATTTTATTTTTTGAGGATCAACAACCAACCCTTGTTCAGAAATAATATGTCCCAAGTATTGAATCTTGTCTTTATAAAATTCACATTTACTGAATTTGGCATATAACTGGTTTTCCTTCAGAGTTTGCAAAACAATTCTTAAGTGTTCCTGATGTTCTTCCTCACTTTTTGAATAAACCAGAATATCGTCTATGAACACCAGTACAAATTTATCTAAGTACTTGTTCAAAACGTTGTTCATTAAGCACATAAAAGTGGCAGGGGCATTTGTCAACCCAAAAGGTAGGACTACAAATTCGTAGTGACCATACATGGTTTGAAAAGCTGTTTTACTAATGTATTCCTCCTTAATTCTGAGTTGGTGATAACCAGTCCTCAGATCAATCTTCGAAAATACAGAAGCCCCTCTTACCTGATCAAAAAGGTCATTAATCCTGGGCAATGGGTACTTATTTTTTATTGTAAACTTATTCAGTTGACGGTAATCTATGCACATTCTAAAGGTTCCATTCTTCTCTTTCATGAACAACACTGGTGCTCCCCAAGGAGACACACTTGGTCTAATATAACCTTTATCCAACAATTCCTACAATTTCGTTTTCAATTCCATGAGTTCTCGGGGGCTCATCCGATAAGGGGCTCTGGAAATGGGGGTTGATCTAGGCACCAAATCGATGGAAAATTCAATCTCTCTTTTAGGGGGAAGATGAGGAATCTCCTATGGAAAAACTTCCGTGAACTCTCTTACCACTGGCAGAGTGTCTATCAGGTTTTCTTCAGGTTGTTGCCCTAATTCTTCAACATGTACCACATATACTTGGTACCCTTTTCTAACTGTTCTTTTTAATTGTAGGGCTGATATTTGTCTTACAGAAATTGGTTTTGGTTTTCCTTTAAGTATAAAGGGTCCCCCTTCCTCATCTATGCAGTGCAAAGTTTTATCCCAACAATTCATCATAGCCTTTCTCTTTTCTAACCAGTCCATTCCTATCAGCAAATCATAGGAGCCTAATGGAAAAATGTTTAAAGTTACTTCTGTCTGAAGATCATTTAACTTAATTGCTGTTTGTGGTAACTTATGAGTTACTTTTCTCTTGGTGCCAGTGGCTAACTGCACCAGCCAAGGCTGCTGAAATTTTTCAGTTTTGAGATTGCATTTCTCTACAACTTGTGGACTAATGTAACTCAAAGAAGCACCAGGATCAATCAAAACTGTAACAGCTTGGTTAGCAATCTTACCTTCCATCTCGACCATAGTAGCATGGTGTTTTGCTTGTCAGTTCTCCAGGGCTGCACTGATAGTGGGTATATTCCTTGCTATATCATTTACTGTGGTAGCTTCTCGGTCCCTCACAATCATCTGAATATTCCGGTGTGGACAGTCCCTCAACAGATGAGGTTCTCCGCAGTCCCAACATTTCAAAGGCTCCCGCATTTTAACTGTTCCTTCCCTTTTATTATCTCCTTCTACTTGTTTTGAATCGACCTGGGACTGAGCAGTTTGACTTTCCTTTGGTTTGTTAAATCTCTTCCGTTGATGGTCCCTTCCAAAATTCTTCAAGTAAGCTGGTTTCTGTTTCTTTCCTTTGAATTCACCTTTATTTACCCAGCTTTTTCCATGCTCACCCTTCCCTTTAAACTGTTGGTAGCATAATCTAGCTTTCCTCACTGCTTCATCCATGGTTTTTGGGTTATCGAACTCTATTTTTTCCTTGTACAACGCAGGTAATAAGTTCAAAAACCTCTGTACTTTTTCCTTCTCTTCACGAATATAAGGAACATACCTTAACAGATTTGTAAACTTGGTGACAAACTCATCTATGGTGAGTTGTCCCAATCTGAGTTCATGGAACTCCTTTGATTTATCATCATAATAATGTTCATTCAAATAGCGGTTTTTAAACTTGACTTGGAAATCTTCCCAAGTTACTGTCTTTTCATCAATGGCATGGACCATTTTCGTCTCCTCCCACCACAAGGTAGCTTTACCCTGCAACTGGTAGACAACTAACCTGGCCTTCAGATTACTCTTGTATTCATAGACTTGGAAATACTTAATCATATTCAACAACCATGCCTCAGCATCTTCCTCCTCCCCATCATAGGAGGGAGGCCTAATTTTCCGGAATTCTCCCTGTAATTCCTTTCTCTGTTTAGACTGATGTCTAGAAGTATCATCTTCCTCAGCTTCATCAGAGAACTTACCTTTATTCCTCTCTCTGGAACCTTCACCTTCCTGGATATTCCTCAAAGTCAGTTCTCTTATGAGCTTCTCCTGCTCCTTACTGGCTAATGACAGCCTGTCATTTTCGATTCTTAACTCAGCTATCTCCCATTGCAACCCCTGTAACATAGCCATCAAAGGAGCGTTGGGATTTGGTGTATTATCTTCATCACGCAGATCCACATAAATTTCATCTCCTTCAGCGATTAACTTTTCAATTCCAGTACCACTTTACACTAAACAAAACAACATCAGTAACAAAAACAAATTTCTAACAGAAAATAATTTATACAGTGAGCACAACAACAGCCCAGATTTGCTAACATGGGCTTTGATACCATTTGTAACATCTCTCCTTGAACACCACTCACAATTTTTTTTTTTTACTTTGGCCTATCAATATAGGCATTTTACTTACACCGAATTTATCTAGTTGTCCAATTTGTGACTCTCTTGTTTCCTTACTAGCATTGAGTATTCTTCACTTTACCATGCGCTCTACCATACACATGAAATTTTAATTATATATATATATATATATATATATATATATATATATATATCCTCGTTTTCTATTTCCTCTATATGGTAAGTTGTCATTTTAATCACTATATATTATTAATCCCCATGGTTTTAATTCCATAAGTTCTCTTTTAAATAATCTATTTCTAGTCGACCCATCACATATGTATTTCGACTTTCAATACTCATCACGTGCTTTGGGTCAACCTAGCATGAAAGATCATTATTTAAATTCGATCCCATCATGATTAAGGGATATCGAATTTCAACCTTAGTTCTAACTTTAATTCCTTTCCACGAATGATTCGATTCCATATACGTATCGACTTAATGATTCGAATACATTTACATATCGACATAACCCAATCGATCAGTAATTAACTCTCAATGCTAACTTTTAGAAGTCTTAATACCATATCATTTTTGTTCACCGCCTATCCAATAATGAAAGGTTTTATACGCCATCATTTATAATATCAAACTTTAGGTTTTCGCATGTACTTGGTTATGGTTGATGTGTTTGGTGGTCTTGTTAATCACGTTACACTACCATGATACATGGTATTAATTGACTATTTATTCTCTCTAGCCGACTTCGTGTTTATGGATTGGATTATTAGTACCCTTGATATGACATGCATATATTGTATTTATTTTCTTGTTGAAGTTCTGGTACTCGGAGTACATGTTCGATTTTTATATCCAAGGATATTATTTCGAAGTTAGGTCTCCTCTCAAGGCGAGTTAATTTTGTACCCAGTCATTAAATTGTGGCCAGCATTAGATCTACCTCTCGGGATTTCCTGACGTCCTTTATGCCCTTTCACGATTTCTCAACCCTCGATCTATTCAACCCTAATTTGAACGATGGATCTCGTTCGAGACTTAGGGTTTTCTATCTTGTTTTAAAGGTGGTTTTTCTCCCTGGTGAAAATCTTCTGCGTTTCATTTTGTTCGGCCGCCTATCACTCCAGCGCCGAGGAAGAGAATTTGGTGTCTAGACTTCAGCGTCTGAATGTTGACATAATCACATCGACTCAAGGATGTAGGTAATTCCCTTTTTAGTTGTAAATATTGCCTGGGTAAAGGTTTATGTCAACACTATCTCTAATTTTTTTTTTTCATCAAATTTAAAATGAATATCAGGGTTTTTATATCTGAAGATCAATGTCTTCTAGTTGCAAGTGTTATTGTTTTGACTTGCAGCCTATTAATGCGTCAATCTCCAATTTATTTTGTATCATCATTTTTTATTGGCAGAATATTTACTCCTTTAATATTTACTGACCTCGTTGAAATTTTTTATGATATCGCTCTATTTCCTTGCTCTTAGATTTATACTTGAGCTTGTATGTTTACCATTCTGGCTCTTATTTCGACTGGGTTATTCTCCACAGAAATGTATTCGGCGTCAGTGCTTTCGGCCTCAACCAGGTATCGAACCTTCTCGTTTTTCTCTCAAGTTGATTTGCATAGAGGTTTATTTAACCCCTTTTTAAATTTTACGTTGTTTATTTCTCTTTTAATTTCGTTTACATTGTGTGAATGCAGGTAACCACTGTTACTCAATCTCTTGGAAATCGTCTTCGATTTCTAGGGTAGGTTCATCCACTGACCTTTGAAATTTTGTTTTGAAATATACAAGGTTAACGCCCCACCGGCTCTATTTCTCTAATTGCTTCTCCTTCTGGAGACTAAGACCCGATAGTGGTTCCCGACACTTTTGATTTTATGTACAGAGTATGAATTTGGATCACTGTATATAAACATTTAATTTAAATACTCAAATGTCAATTGAATATATTCGGGAGAAAACCCTAACAAACGTTTTCCAATATTTGACTGCTAAGTTATGCATGTACATATTAGTTCTTGTCTCACCTTGCTGTTTAAATTCGACTGTTAGGAGAATAAATTTTTTTATTTTTATTTTTTTTATATACAATGAGTACATTAATTCTATTTCCTTTCTGTCCATTATTAACATGTTTATAAGTCTCTGGTATATTTATATATACACAGTTGTATAGCCTTTGTGATTTCCAAAGCTAGCTGTATGGATTATAATTTATGCTTTCTTTTAAACTAAAATTTTGGACAGAGTATAATATTTGTTAACAATGTCATTTTGATTAATAATAATAATAATAATAATAATAATCTGAGTAAAGATCTCTGTTTTTATTTCAGATTATCAACGTTTCAATGTTATAGAATTTGAAAAGAATCTCTGGTATTTATTCCCACAAAAATAATTGCTATATATATATATATATATAAGATGGATTAGAATATACTCCAATTATTTTCTCGTTTCCTTCTGGTGAGTAGGAGGGTTCTATTAACAATTATTATCTTAATTTCATGCTTCACTTTGTATTTTTTTTCTTCTGTAAGTAGATACAATAAAACTGCTAGGATTATTGCATCCTTCAATAATATTTGCTCTTCCAGTTAGTAATTTCTGAGAATTCTTTAGATGGAGTTAAAATTAACTATTACTTCAAAAGCAGAATGTTCATCTCAAAATGACCTTTTTATTTCTGTGTGTTATCAACTGTTATCAATTGTTGTATATCAGTAGCAACACTTGATTTGTTAACTAGTTACATTTTTAGTGAACTTGCTACATAGATCTCTACTGTATGATCTTTCCAAAATTCATTCAATTGTATCTATACTCTTATTCTCTCCCCCATTCTGGACAGAATACACCAATTGATAACAATTATAAACAGAATATCAGTTTTCCTATCCCCAGATCCAAACCTGAATACAGGTTTCGACATTCTAGAAGATGGATTTCTGAAAATATTCTATCTTGCTACTATGTTCACTAGATTTAATCTATTAAGTCTGGTGAATCAAAGGCATGATGTAACATAGTACTAATTATTCTAACTATCCAATCCTAACCATTTCTGGCAATTAATTGTACACAATATACAAATTAACCTCTAATATTATGAGTGCATACCAGTGTGTAGTGACCAGTCTTCCCAACCTTAGAGTTCTTCTGTCTCTAGAATTCACCCCCGAGCTGAGATCCTCTCCCAAAATAGACCAACCCCAATCTATTCTGGAATAGCTTACTTAAGCTTTTGCTTCCCAAAGCCTGTTTCTAATTCTGCGTCCAGAATTATAGGATGCTTTTCTTCTTGTTTGCCTAGGCTTTCCTTATTTAGGGACTTTTAAAGCTGCTTTCTACTTTTCCCAGCTTTTTACCTCTTCCCAACTACTCTCCACCTCATTGGGGAAACTAGATTTTTCCTCAAAAATATAATTTAGAAATAAATTCTTTCAAGGATTTTTGAAAGATTTTTGGGGGAAATCTTAGCCTCTTTCCATACCTCATGGATTTGGCAAGTGATCTCATCATTCTCATTTGGTCAATATACACAGAATTATTTTATTTAATTTTCATAATCAAATGCTTAATTACATCCACACACTACTTATCCATTGGGGTCCACTCCCCTTTGGATTAAAGTTCAAATGTCTAACTTGAAGGAAAACATAAAACTAGGGGTGTTACAGATGAGAATGAAAATCCTAGTCTAGGAGTGACTAGGAGTGGGATGAGAATGAGAAATCCGAAGGAGGCAAAAGAGACCAACTACTCCAATTTTTTATTTCCATTACTCCAGTGTTATATTTCCATTGAAGTAATGATTGAAAATATCGATAGCTCAAACCAAATGATTCAAATATTATAAGTAATAATAATAGGTACAAATATTAAAAGTAACATAGTTTTCTAGAAAAAATCTAAAACACTTCATTATTTTCAACCTTGTTGTTGTTCTCAAGAACTAGAGAACTTCTTGGATTTATTGATGGAGTAAAGATAACAAAGCCAAAATCAATTTTAACTATTATTATTAATTTTAAGAGACAAAAAACTTTATTAAGGTGAAAAAAATTAAACAATATTTTTCTAAATGGTTTTAATGAAATGAAAGTGTAAAACTAAATTTAGACAATGTAACACATCTGAAAAAAGTTATCTAGAAATAAATTTATGCAATATATCTAAAAAGCAGAAAAAGACTCTCACTCTCCTTCTTCTCACCCGCCTCAATCCCACACCGCTCGCTTTTCTTTTAACAGTTCCCTCAACCGACCTCGGGTCACTGCCGCTATCACAGTCGTTTTTCATGAGGAGCCTCAGGTCGACCCCCCCTGTTCTTGCCCGGAGGCACGCAACATCCCTGAGGAGCCAAATGTTGGGATGATGCACCCGGTTTCTATGGAATTTCAGGGCATGGACGACAAAGCTATGCAAGATCATTTGCTCAAGGACTCTGAGGGGCAGCCTAGCGAGATTAAGGACTCTGAGCACAGTGTCATGGGGCATGGCCACAGGAAGGACTTCGGGCAAGCCAGTGCGGAGCAGGCAGTCCCTCCTCCCTCCATGAAGGTGATCCACTCCGTCGACGACCTGTACAATGAGCGTGGTGATCCGGATGAATACTGGTGCAAGGTAGTCCAAACTTCTCCTGATGAGTAGGTTCGCCTCTCAGTTCTGGTTTTTGATCTGCTTTGGCCCTCTCATACGGGCTTGTTTTTTATTATCCTGTTGTTTCAGATCATGCTTATGGTTTTTGCTATTTACAGTCTCCAGCACTCAAAGTATCTCATTCCCCTGCGTGGGATTTTTCTCAGTTGTTTCTTCAGATTGGTTTCCCTCCAGAAGGGCAGTCTTAAACTCTGGTTTTGTTTGCATCAAATGCCACAAATCTGGGCAATAATAAGACCTCGGCCCGATGTACACTATTTCTTCTGTTAATAAATTACTTTTACTTAGAAAAGAAAAAAAAAGCAGAAAAATATTTTATATTAACTTAATATTAATTGATAAAACATTACAAATCTCTCCAAAAAAAATAAAAAATAAAAATAAAAAAAAATAAAAAATAAAAATCTACTTAAACTTATTTGAAGTGTTAATTAAAACTTCATGTAAGTGAGTTTTTTGTATGCCCAAACTCATTTGGACTATTAAAAAGAGAATATAAAATATCTTCCACACTCCTCCCAAAAAAAACAATTGTGACA
This sequence comes from Pinus albicaulis, assembly GCA_034641835.2. Taxonomy (NCBI): domain Eukaryota; kingdom Viridiplantae; phylum Streptophyta; class Pinopsida; order Pinales; family Pinaceae; genus Pinus; species Pinus albicaulis. The sequence goes on from JAXQQM020081525.1 coordinate 230,483, forward strand.
GCTATATAAATCTATATCTTTCCGTCTATACCATAGAGGATAATGAAAATTAAACATTTATTTAACATTAAATACAAATCAATAATACTTTCACAATACTAGATAAGATACCATTGGAAAACGTTCTAAACAAGTGAACCACTTTGCCAAAAACATCTCAAAAGCACAGCATTATATATATTCTCGAACACCGTGTAAGATTAAAGGAAATATTCTTTAAAGTCTATGTAGGTGACTCCATATAATCTAACCACTGTCATCTTTCAATACAACTCCACGCATTTGGATTCCAACCTATTTGTAAAAGATACCAACCTCTCTGACATCATTCTAATTAAAAACTTAAAAACCAAACCTCTTAGAAATTTGCCAACTATGAAAAAAATTTCCAAAACCATTGCTGCACCCCATGGGTAAACAGTTAGTGGCAAACAAAACCACTGAAAAAATTTCAAATTGGAATGGGACAACCTAAGACCTCCCAACAACTTAGATTTTCTACTAGACATTGGAAACGGCTTCGTCGATCATTCCTGTCTCGGCGTCTGACACGATCTCTCTATCGAAGCCTCTCCCTTCCATGACAATTAACACATAAGCCGGAGCAAATCATATGAGCGGAATGACACCTGTATAGGAAAACAAAGGAAAGGAACAAATCAGAGATTATTCACCTGTGGGACGATTATTCACCAGAGGAACAAAAAACATGTTGAAACTGTGAGACGATTATTCACCTGTTAATGGAGTAGCCGCTCCACCACTGCCATGCGATTTGTTCATGGCAGTATCCAGTAGTGAACCATTTTGAACTACCGAGAATTTGGCGTTGGAATTCCCTGAACCCAAGAAATCCTTCAGATAACCTTCCTTATTAGGAAGTGGTTCCATCGGGCTGAATTGATGCTGCCTGGAAAGGCCATTAGACGGATCATGAACAGGAAGAGTACCCATCCTCATTTCTGATTCGTGAATCATTTCTCTTGCAACATTCATGAATATCTCTTTGTACCAATTTGACTGATCCTTGGGACCTGAGGATTCAAGAGTCATTCTCAGATGAATGAGGAGCAGGAGGGCCGCAATCAGGAGGGCCATTGTGTTTCCGTGTAGTTCAGAGACTTGGCTGTGAATAGACCTGGCTGTCCAAGCTTCTCCCCATTACTGACCAGTGGTCTATCCATTGGTTCCACCATGCCGATCACATGAGCAGAATCACAGCCTGTGTTGCAAAACAATATAAAAATGACATTCAGAAACTGGTAGTGAAAAACATTTGTTGAAACTATCGGTTGGCTGTTTACCTGTAATTGAAGTATCAGTTTGGCCGATTTCGTGCACTTTTTTGGCGGCGGTAACTGAAGATGAATGGCCGCTGCAGGGCCCGGCAACATGCCCTGTATCGATAGTGCTGAACGAATCCGGCCTGTCAAAGCCATTAAACTGATCTTGGAAGGGAAGTGAAACCATCGCTTCAATTCTTTTTGTTTCATAATCAGCTGCGAGTTCGTACAAATCCAACCTCGCGGTATCTGAGGGTTTGGGTAACGAGGAGGGAAGAGATGAGTAGGGACGAGGAGGGTGGAAAAAATTCCACCCCAAAACCGGCTCTTCAATACGTACAAATCCATCCCTGGTATCTGAGGGTTTGGGTAACTCATGGTGAGATGAGTAGGGACGAGGAGGGCTGAAAAAATGCTCTCGATGAGGGTTTGATAATAAGCTCTTTATTGTCGGATGCTCTTTAGATGATCGGATGTTGTGAGGAGGTGTTGGCAGGGGTAGATGGCCATAATTATGCTCATACGAAGAGTCATAGAGCGCTACAGTGTTTGGAGGAGTTGAGCACGAAAGGGCAGCACACTTTTGAGCAGAGTACTTACTAGGGCTAGGGCCTGGTAAATCCTGGGCCTTTTTCTTTAGGTATCTTCTTAACAATAATTGACGCAAAAAAAGAAGACCAGAACCTACACTTCCTACCAAAAAAAGAACGATGCTAGCAAACCTCAAATCCATATTTCGAATGAACGATGCAGATCCTACTGCGACAACCTTCCCACAAACTAGTGCGTTCAATATGTTCATTGTAGAGATTGACGGTCTTATTTATAAGGCACCACTAGGTTTTTCCCACCCTCCCAAAAATAATAAAATAATGGTGGTAATTTATTTTATTTTATATCTATCTATATAGATATATAAAGATTAAATTTTAATGACCCTAACCCGTTTATAATTAATATTATTAAATTTATTATCATCTTTTTTTAAATCATTAAAAATATAATTTTAAAATATATATATATATATATAAATTAATTACAATTTTTAATGTATTTAAAAGTTTATTATATTTTTAAGGAGTTGTCTTTACTCTGATTTTTTGGAGTTTCAAGTGTGGGAATTAGGTGAAAACATTTGAGGTAAAATCTTGATTTTTGTTATTTAAACTGGTTTTTTTACTTATATATGGATTTAGCACTCTAAAAACCCCTAGGGCACTTCCATTTTGCAGGGTTACCCATCAAACTTATGTCTTCAATGGATTCCTACCGGATTTTAGAGAAATTATACCCAAAAAACCACCCTCAAAGCCTTCAAAAAGTGTCACTAAAGACTACTCTTATTTTTAATAACTTTACAATGTAAAACATAAATTTTATTCTTTTTATTCAAAATCTTTTTTAGATTTGGTTAAAATTAGTAAAATAATAATTAAATTTTAAATGTTAGTCATTCTTATTATCTAATTAATAATATTAAAATCAACTTAAATCCATTTAACTCTAGTTGTGACACCATGGATATACAGTGTGGAAAGGAACCAAAACTCTTTTTAAGATTTTGGTTAGATTTAGGTTGTTTAATTTTCCCATTAAATATGCTATATTCCATATTAATTCCATGGGTCAATACTATGTGCTCTCACAAACCATTAGTAATAATTTATAAAAATTAATGAAAATAATATTTTTTTTTAAAATTTTCTTGACCCAATTATTATAATAGCATTCAAATAATAAAAAAATATAATGGCCTATGAGGGAGGAAGGTTATCCATTCGAAAGTCATGTTAACCGTTGTTATGGTCAAGGTCACGTGCATCCCCTAGTGATTTTGACTACTTAGATGTCTCGTCTCGTCGAGGTCACGTGCATCCCCGAGTGATTTTGACTACTTAGATGCTCGTGGGTTGCAGTTTCTCAAGCCAAAAGATAAGCCTAGTCATTTTTCAAAGACAAACAAACAAAAAAATAAAAAATAAAATATAATAAAAAAACATTTTGATTTTAATTTTCGAAATATTTAAAATTTATCGGGTTGTATGTTTTTATTATTTCTAAAAATTCGAATTAAAAAATAATATATTTAAGAGTAAGTTAATAATGCATTTGATAGACTTACCAAGTATGCACACTTTTGTGCATTATCTCATCCACTTAAAGCAAGTACAGTTGCTACTGCATTTATGGAAACAATTCAAAAGGTGCATGGAAACCCAAAGATTATTGTAAGTGACAAAGATCCCACTTTTACTAGAATTTTTTTGGACGTAATTATTTTCTTGTTTGGGTACTCAACTAGCTCATAGTCCTTCCAACTGATAAAGGTCATATTACTGGTCTAAGTGCTCAGCCTCATCTAATCTCTAAAGTTAAGGTAGTAGTTCCAAAGGCAGTTCCGAGGATCCCCTTAGCTAACTGCCCAACAGAAAGAAATCAAGATTCAAAGTGTAATGGGGAAATAGCATATATAAAGGCCCTAAAAAAACAGTTTAGGCTCGTATAGAGGATTCTATTTGGAAGGATATCTTCATTGTTTTGTATATGATAAAAAAACACAATGGGTCAAGTGGTTACCTCTCACTAAATGGTGGTATAACACATCCTTCCATATTGCAGCAAAAATGACCCCATTTATGGCACTTTATGGATATCATCCACCATTCATCACATCATATTTAAGAGAAAATTCTAAGGTTCAAGGAGTGAAAGATCACATCGAGCATCAAAAACAAGTTCTCCAACTCTTAAAGGATAACGGAAATTTGGCACAAAATCGAATGAAACAACAGGCACATCAACATCACAACCAGAGAAGTTTTGATGTAGGAGACTGCGTATTTTTATGCCTACAAACATACCAACAAATTTCCATAAATCAAGCTAAGAAGGATAACAAATTATCGCCAAAATACTATGGTCCTTACAAGGTGTTGTAAAAGATTGGTACTATGGCATACAAATTGGAGCTTCCTGCTTTGTCTCAACTCCACCCATTTTTCCATGTTTCATGATTAAAGAAGGTTATAGGTGACAAAATTTTAGTTCAGACAATATTGTCAGAACTTGATGAGGAAGGAAAAATCATATTAGAACCTAAAGCAGTCAAGGAAAAAAAAAGTTGACAGCTACGAAATCGATTAATTTCAGAGAATCTCATCAAGTGGAAGAACTTACGCACTGAAGATTCCACACGGGAGGATGAAAATTTGATACATAAGCATTCAGAGCTACTCAAGCATTGAGGACAACACTTTTTGAAGGCGAGGGGAATGTTAGATCCCTATATTACTAGTATAGTCCCATATTCTTCTTAGTGTAGCCCCCTTATTATTATTCTTGTACCTATATAGCCCCCATATTGTTATTATTGTGCCCCATAAAAAGCCCCTATTATTATTGTTGTGCCTTTGCATTATTATTGTTAGGTCAGTTAGGATTATATTGTGACCCATGGACTCCTATATATATAAATGAGCCTTTGTCATTTGTTTCATCCAATAATTGTTCATTTATGTAATGTAAAGGAGGTTTCTCCCTCGAAGTGGTTGATTTCTAATGCGTTGATCTCTCTTTTCTTCTATTTTGGGAGTTGGTTTCACAATAGTCTTGTCATGATCTCCTGAGTCATTGCACATGTAGCTTCCTCTTATGCTTCAATAAGAAATTCTTTTGTACATTTGATTTGGGTCAAATTATCCACAACTAATCAAAGGGGGGATGCACTTTGGATACCTTGTGAGTTGCTGAGTTTTGAGTTTTGCACACATGGAGCTCATGGAAAATTTTAGGGGCTAATATTCGTAGGTGGGCTAATTTTCCATGTTTTTTCCAAAAAAAAGATTCGTCAATTTCCATTTTTTTATAAAAATGATTTACGCAAATTTTATAATATAAAATTATTTTAACTTAAAAATCGCCAACATTATATATAGAGTATATAGAAAATCATTATAATTTTGAATAATTTTACAAATATCATTAAACATTTTAAATTTTGCATATTAGGGACTAGTGAGATTCGCCAATGTTTTAAACATCAAAAGTAATTTCCCATACTTAAAATTTTCCCTGATGGAGCTCCATTAAACTGTTGAAAATTCTTGATGAATGAGTTGTTCCAAGCTTGTACATACATGCATGAACACATTGGTTACCTTATCTTTGGATATTTTCTCGTTTCCTTTGCAATGTGGAAATGTTAGGCTCATGTTGGTAGGAAATTGTAAGTTTCTTTTAGTGGACATTTGGCAATGCAGTTTGAGCCATGGAAGTCCAGGGCTGATAGCTCCAACCTATCTCTCAACAATGTTATGTCCAAATAGTAGTACAACTACCTTATCAATTCCACTCATAAAATGAGAATTTTATGGCCTCTCATAAATAAGCATGTGCCAAAGCTTTGGTTTGGTATGAACCGCAACCACATCTTTGTCTGTCCTCCTGGTGCTAACCTTAAGGAGGTCCACATTTTCACTCTCCCATACTATATAGATGAAGACATTTCTGACAAGGAGGTTTGTTTGTGGCCAGCAGTGAAGCGTGACCGCAATAATTTTGGAGTCTATTACACCTTTACATAGCTTATGAAGCGAGCTTCTACTATTATTCAATCTGCGGTCAATACCAGTACTCCTGCTAGCAAGCAAGCAAAGACTCCAAGTGGTTTTGGATCTAAGTCTGAGAAAGAGGTTGAGTTATTGCCATCGTCTCCACCTCCATTGCTTACTCTTTCATATATGACTCTACTCACAGACTCCAAGTGGTTTTGGATCCAAGTTTTAGCAAGAGGTTGAGTTATCGCCACCGCCTCCACCTCCTTTTCTTACTCTTTCATATACAACTCTACTTATAGGTCAAAATGTTAAACAAGTTCTCACTATTGTTCATGATTATTTATTTCCACAAAAAAGGTTTTGCACTGAGTCTGTGCCCATATCTGGTGCTATACATGTTATCCCACTTGTTGTTTGTTCTTCCCCACAGTCAAGGCAACTTCCTACTACCGTTATTTCTCATGTCAACATTTTTGATGATCTAATTGATCCCCAATCTTTTTCTACTCTCATCACTGAAGAAATGGTTTGACGTTCCTTTGATCTGATGTGGAAACCCAAAATTATCGGTATCATCTCTCTTGTTGTGTCTGTAAGCAAGGGGTTGAAAAGAAGCATGGTTGAAAGGCAATACTAAAGTTCTTCGAGTTGGGGAATCGCTTATCCTACAGGTGTTGATTTGACTGAGAGAAAGACATCGAAATGAAAGCGAAAATTAGGAAGACAAGGGAAAAAAAATAGGTCTTTCTGGATGGTGTGTCTTTGCACATGTGCAGTTGTTTACCATGTGTCTTCTGATTTTTAAAAATGACTTACCAATTTTTGATTTCTTATCATACCTTTATTAACATATTCTTTGATTATATTTTTTTCATTTTATTCAATAAGCATTGAAGGATATGCATCATAAGAAAGTACGCTTCTTCCTACTCATTCCATATTGTGGTTTGCATTACAGAGTCTTATTTGGGTTTGGTTCACTGATGTTCCTCTTTTAAGTTTTATTTGATGTGTTTTGTCTGGAATTTAAGATTTCCATTTGTGTACATATGGATATGTGATATTTTTTTGAAATGTTTCACTAAGAATTTCTATATCTCAGGCCATATTTTATAATCATTGAGTCAACTGTCTATCTATCTGGCAGGTGCTTTGCGATGTGAAATTTCTGATTTTTTTGTTTGTTTATGATTTATTGATCCCACTTGTGGTTGGAGGATGTGAAATTTTTTCCGATATCGCACTCCAGTTTCTGCAATCATTTTTTCTTTATATTTTTCCTACTTCTCTATAATGGAGCTTGATGTACTTGTCCCATATTTTCTATCGAATTTGAATTCGCCAAACCTTGTAACACCTCTCACTACGCAATTTTTTTTTTCAATTATAGAAACAAATATAATATTCTTATTATTATTACACTATAATTTGTCGCATTATGACGTGCTTCTACTATCAATAAATTGCCATGTCACTATTTGTTTCTTTATACTGAATTACAATGCTTGACTCTGCTACCTTGTCCAATCCACCTTCTTGTTAAAATACAATCTTAGGTCCCTATATTACTAGTATAGTCCCTTATTGTTGTTAGTGTAAACCCCTTATTGTTATTATTGTGCCCTTAAATTATTATTGTTAGGTCAACTAGGATTACATTGTGGCCCCACTAGGATTATATTGTGGTCCCATGGACTCCTGTATATAGAAAGGAGGTTTTGTAATTTGAATCACCCAAGAATTGTTCATTCATGTAATGTATTGGAGGTTACCCCATCGAATTGGCTTATTTCTAAGGCGTTGATATCTTTTTTCTTCTATTTTTGGAGTTTTTTTCACAACATTTGGTATCAGAGCTTTGGATTCTAGGGTTTCACTACTCCAAACATGTCATTGTGGAATTTTCGCTATACCATTTTTTCTACGAACATTCAGAAGCTGAAATTTTTAGTGTGCGAAGCCAACATCCTGAGGAACATCGTCGCAAAATTTCAGAGCTTGGTTAACAATATTTTCAGAGATATAATCTGTGCAATTTAGGTCATTTTGTATGCTCCTAAATTTAACCTAAACATGTCATTGTGGAATTTTCGCTATAAATTTCTTTATACGAAGGTTCAGAAGCTACACTTTTTAGAGTGTGAAGCTGAAATCCTGAGGAACATCGTCGTAAAATTCCAGATCTTGGTTCTCAAAATTTTCGGAGATATGATATGTGGAAGTTAGGGTGTTTTTAGGCTTCTGAATTTCATCTCAAAGAGGTGACTGTGGAAACATCTTCATAGCTCTCTCTCTGAGCATTGGATTAGAATGCTGTAAAAAGTGGCCACAAGTAAATGGAATGCAGTTTGTTTTCTATCAATTTCAGAGCCAAAGGAGGAAACAATGACACTTGGCAAGTCGTACAAGTTCACTCTACTGAACCAGTCCATAATTGGGTCATTGTGGGAGATTAGACATAACTTTTCCTTGAAGAATCCAAATCATATCATACCTATGGAATTTTAAAGAAGCTTCAGAGGGCTACTATAGGGCCAAATTTAAGATATTGAGGATTTTCAATTATAGAGATAATTCAATTTCAATATCGAGCTCCTCAAAATCAAGTAAAAGGTGTGTATCTTTTTTTTTCCGAATTGCATAAATCTTGTTTGAAGAATCAAGTTGAATTGATTCCAAGGGCATATTGTAGAATAGATATCAGTATTGGATTCTAAAATGGCCCCTAAAAATAATTCAACACCTATTAAGCCTTTAGAAGGATCTACTATGACCCATGAAGACGAAGAATGGCAACATGACATATCAAAATTACAAGAGCAAGTGCAACAAATTTCTCTCTCGCAAAGAGAAACAAAAAATGAAATGGAAGTTTTGAAGAAAGGCGTGGAAACTAAGATGGATGGTTTGAAGAAAGGCGTGGAAGCTAAGATGAATGGTTTGGAAGCTAATATGGATGGCATAGAAGTGGGCATGGAAACTAAGATGGATAACATGGAAGCTAAGATCGATGAAAAAATGAAAGACAACACAGAAAACATGAAGAATGATCTAAAAGTAGACATAGAAGGTTTGGCAAAGTTGATACAAGAAATTTTTCCTAATGGTGAAAAGATAGTAGAGGAAACTCATGATGAGAACAAAATAAATGTTAATCGTGATTTCATAAACTCTAATGTTGGAGGAAAGAACCACCATATTCCAAAAATGGAAATGAGGAAGTTTGATGGAAAGGATCCTGTAACATGGATACTACAGATGGAGCAATATTTTGATCTCCATAATGTGCAAAACACACAAAAGGTACGCATTGCAACTTTACATTTAGAACAAAATACATTTGAATGGTATCGATGGCTTTGCTCCCGTAAAAAAATTGTCACTTGGTCAATTTTTACGGAGGAAATGATAGCACATTATGAGGATACAAAGCGCAACACCTTCTTTAGCCAATTGATAAATCTCAAACAAAAGGGTTTAGTGGGGCAGCACATTGAGGACTTCCAAAAATTGAATATAAGGGTAACTGATATTCCAGAGGAACACAGGATTGATCTCTTCATAGGCACTTTAAAGGATAACATCCAACATGAAGTTCGCGTTTTGGAACCTGATTCATTGGAGAAGGCATTCGGGTTGGCAAGAAAAGTTGAATGTAAAATTATGGCGACAAGGAAGCCTACCACTCAATTCTATAAAGAAGGAAGTGTTGCTACGCCTAGATTTCCACAACCTACAAGGTTGACACCACAACAATTGGAAGAAAAAGAGAAAAAGGGCTTTGCTACAGTTGTGATAGCAAATACACTAAAGGTCATAAGTGTGCTGAGAAGAAATTATTTTACATAGATTGTGAAGAGGAAGAAGAAAATGAACAAGAATCTTCAAAAGAAGAGGGTATACACCACGAACCAACCCTAGAAGAGGAAGAAATGAGTCTGACCATATCGTGTAATGCATTGGCAGAATTACCACTCCTCAAACTCTCAAGATAGAAGGACATATCAAGAAGAAAAAGGTAATAGTGTTGATTGATTCAGGTAGTACCCATAATTTTATTCATTGTAAGGTAGCCAGGGAATTGAATTGTTTCCTATACCCAGCACCAGAATGTCAAGTGATGGTTGCAAATGAAGGAACTATAAATTGCTCTAGAAAATGCCATAATATCAAGCTAACCATGGGGGGATATGTATTGAATAGTCCAATGCTTTCCATTCCTATGGGAGGTGCTAATGTTGTACTAGGAGTACAATGGTTACAATCTTTGGGGACGGTAGCTTTTAATTTTCAAGAACTTTTCTTGAATTTTTTTTTCAGAAGGAAAGGAAGTCAAATTATGGGGTATTTCAGGGAAGCCGGGAAAGATAATAAGCTCTAATGTCATGACAAAGCTTCTAAAGAAAGAACAACGAGGCATAATTGCACAATTATACTCACTAAAAGTTCCAACATCAAAATCATCTATTTCTTCAGATCTCCAAAAAGTCTTGGACAATCATTCCAAGGTGTTTGAAACTCCCAAAGGACTCCCACCTATTCGTGATCATGATCATGCTATTCATTTGATTGCAGGATGTGTTCCTCCAAACATCAGGCCTTATATATATCCTTATGGTCAAAAGAGTGAAATTGAACATATGATTGTAGAAATGTTAGAGGTTGGTATAATTCAACCTAGTCAAAGTTCTTTCTCTACTCCTATAGTATTGGCACACAAGAAGGATGGATCATGGCGCATGTGTCCGGATTATAGGGAGCTCAATAAGCTCACCATTAAAGATAAATTTCCCATTCTTGTAATTGATGAATTATTGGATGAATTACATGGAGCAATTTATTTTACCAAGTTGGATCTTCGTTCAAGATATCATCAAATTAGAATGAAGACTGAAGATATTCCGAAAACAACATTTCAAACTCATGAGGGTCATTATGAATTTTTGGTCATGCCTTGTCGCCTTAGTAATGCACCTTCTACATTTCAAGGGTTGATGAATTCCATTTTCAAACCTTTCCTTAGAAAAATTTTGCTAGTATTTTTTGATGATATACTAATCTACAACAGGTCTTGGAAGGATCATGTTCAACATGTTGACAGGGTGCTCAAACTATTGCAGGAGAAACAATTATATGCAAAAAAGTCCAAATGTTTTCTTGGAGTACAAGAGGTGGAATATCTGGGTCATATTGTATTTCATGATGGTGTTAAGGTAGACCCTAACAAAATTAAATCCATTAAGAAATGAAAAGTCCCCACAACCATAAAGCAGTTGCGAGAATTTCTCGGGTTAACAAGGTATTATCGCAAGTTTGTTAAGAATTATGGGAGAATAGCATCACGTCTAACAACATTATTGAAGAAAGATGCATTTTCATGGACTCCTGAAGCAGCTAAGGCCTTTGAACATCTTAAAGAAGCAATATGCCTAGCACTGGTCTTAGCTACGCCATATTTCACAAAAACCTTTGTTGTGGAATGTGATGCCTCAGGAAATGGAATTGGTGCTATTTTAATGCAAGAAGGAAGAACCATTACTTTTGAAAGTCGTCCAATCAAAGGAAATTATTTACAGAAAGCTATTTACGAGAAGGAAATGTTAGCAATACTGCATGCACTAAGGAAATGGTGAACTTAGCTAATGGGAAGATACTTCAAGGTAAAAATTGATAATGATAGTCTTAAACACTTTTTGGAACAAAGACTATCTTTAGAAGAGCAGCAAAAATGGGTCACAAAGATTTTGGGTTATGACTTTGAAATAATCTAACAAAAAGGGAAGCTAAATGTTGTTGCAGATGCACTCCCAAGAAAGAATGAAGAGGTGGAAAGATTGCTTTGTGCCTTATCTATTATCCAACGAGATTGGATAACTAAAGCAAGGGATGAATGGAAGAAGGACGAAGAAGTGTGGACACTCATTCAAAAGTTGTAGCAAGATCCTAGTACATCAGATACATTTGGTTGGAAAAATGATTCCTTATGGTACAAAGATCGCTTATATATTTGTAAGAATTCCCAAATAAAACAAAATATTCTTTTAGAATTGCACACTCTCCTTTAGGAGGACTCTCGGGATTTTTAAAAACATACCACGGGGTGAAGAAATAATTTTTTTGGGATGGCCTTAAATATGATATTCAAAAGTTTGTGGCAGAATGTTTGGTTTGCCAGTAGAATATAGTTGAGAAAATTAAGACCTCGGGTCTTCTACAACCTTTATCCATTCCAAGTCAACTTTGGGAGGAGATTTCAATGGATTTTATCACAGGTTTACCTAAGTCCAAAGGAAAGAGTGTCATCATGGTGGTAGTTGATAGAATTACCAAGTATGCACACTTTTGTGCATTATCTCATCCATTTAAAACAAGTACAATTGCTACTACATTTATGGACACAATTCAAAAGCTACATGGAAACCCAAGGGTTATTGTGAGCGACAGAGATCCCATTTTTACTGGAAATTTTTGGACGGAGTTATTTTCTTGTTTGGGTACTCAATTAGCCCATAGCTCATCTTATCATCCTCAATCTGATGGTCAAACTGAGATCGTAAATAAATGTTTGGAAGGATATCTTCGTTGTTTTGTATCTGATAAACAAACACAATGGGTCAAGTGGTTACCTCTTGCTGAATGGTGGTATAACACTTCCTTCCATACTGCAGCAAAAATGACCCCATTTATGGCATTTTATGGATATCATCCACCATCCATCACATCATCTTTAAGGGAAAATTCGAAGGTTCAAGCAGTGGAAGATCACATCGAGCATCAGCAAGAAGTTCTCCAACTCTTAAAGGATAACCTGAATTTGGCATAAAATCGAATGAAACAACAGGCAGATCAACATCGCAGCGAGAGAAGTTTTGATGTAGGAGATTGGGTATTTTTACGGCTACAACCATACAAACAAATGTCCCTCAAGCAAGCTAAGAAGGATAATAAATTATCACAAAAGTACTATGGTCCTTACAAGGTGTTGCAAAATATTGGTACTATGGCATACAAATTGGAGCTTCCTGCTTCTTCGCGAGTACATCCAGTTTTCCATGTTTCATGCTTAAAGAAGGTTATAGGTGAAAATCTTCCGATTCAAACAATATTGCCAGAACTTGATGAGGAAGGAAAAATCATATTGGAACCTAAAGCAGTCATGGAAACAAGAACTCGACAACTACGGAATCGATCAATTTCAGAGTATCTCATCAAGTGGAAGAACTTACCCACTGAAGATTCTACATGGGAGGATGAGAATTTTATACAGAAGCACCCAGAGCTACTCAAGCATTGAGAACAACACTTTTTTGACGGAGAGGGGCATGTTAGGTCCCTATATTACTAGTATAGTCCCTTATTGTTGTTAGTGTAACCCCCTTATTGTTATTATTGTACCCTTGTAACCCCATATTGTTATTATTGTGCCCTTAAATTATTATTGTTAGGTCGGCTAGGATTACATTGCAGCCCCACTAGGATTACATTGTGGCCCCATGGACTCCTATATATAGAAAGAAGGTTTTGTAATTTGAGTCATCCAAGAATTTTTCATTCATGTAATGTATTGGAGGTTGCCCCCTCGAAGTGGCTTATTTCTAAGGGGTTGATATATTTTTTATTCTATTTTTGGAGCTGGTTTCACAACATTATTTCCCATTTCTTATTCAATATAAAAACGAGATATTAATATTTTTTCTAATTACTTAGTAATATTTAACCACCTTGGTTATGCTTAAGTCAAGTATTTCACATTTCACATATTCAATCAAATTTTCTAGTATTATTCCCAAGGTGATTAATATATACCTTCACTTAATCCTAAAGGGTAACAATAATTTGGAGCAACCCTTATTAACCCAATTAATAATGTGGTATTCACACATATAGACACCGGCTCCCTTTTGTCTTTATGTTATCATTCATAATTATGTTAACCATTAATATCCAAATGGTACCTTTGGCACATATGAACTCAAGCATACCATATATTTTAGTGGAAATCTAACTTGTATTCACTTATCTCTTTAACCGTTCTAAAACTAAGATTTGTATATAAATGAATACAATTAAGGCTAATGTTAGAAGTCAAGACTAACCCTTTCCCTTATGCATTGAAACACTTATTTACCAAACATTAGGATTAAGGTTTTCCTAAAGCCTTATGAATGTATTATGGTATGATGACGTGTAATTTGATTATCACAATTTGTGAATTTGCTTTTGCTGGAATTGAACTCATATGTATTAATATCACAGTTATTAACTAAACCCTAAAACCAACCATACATAATTTACTAGTTGATGGGTACAGTGTGTTCAACTCGTTGTCAGTCCAACAATTTCAAATCCGCATTGACTCAGGGTACTGTGAGGTTACAACTCACTTTTCAATGACCTTGCTATTTAATATACTGATCAGAAATTGCAGAGGGTTAACTTCTCGAGATCGGATTTTGGATTTGATTTTTAATGGGTTGGTACCAAATTCATATATAATATTTATTTATTCACTACACTGTAGTACTTCATGGTCACATGGGGCTTATAACTCTATACTTTGTCACATGGGTCATCGGACATGCCTTATGGAGCCGTGAGAAACTCATATTTACTTAGATTGGTGACACTTGGATGATGCAGATTCAACCTTGGTTAGGGTTTTTAATCTCCATAAATGGATTCAGTTTCGGAGATGGGTCAATTCCTCTATTCATTTTATTGAAGTCGTTTTACGATTTGGTTGAAAACCATCTACATTTGCAATTACGATCCCTGTCAACAGCAGAATTATGTTCAGAATACGTCTTATGCATTCCGACAAAGAACTCTACTGTAACTTACACGCGTTTCTGGTCATTCTACCTACAGGTCATTTATTTCCATTTGTTCTTAATGTTCAGTGTTTGCATCATAAATTTTGTGGGGTTTTTACTTGTTTCTGAGACTTACATTTTTTTCTCGTTTATTCAGTTTTAAGTTTCTTTTCTTACCGTCCAGCATCTATGGAAGGACTCGGGCTCACGGAGGCATCTACAAGATACGCCTCTAGTTTCTCTTTTCGAAGATGGTGCCCATTCCTTTGAATGCCCAAACCTTTCACTAGTTTAGGAAAGGTTGAAGTCATAAAGTTGTATCTGCTAAATTTTTAATGTGCAAAGATTTTTCCTCGACATATCATTACTTTGAATCCTCGGTTTAAATTTCATTGTGGTGAACTAGTTGCATAGTATATGTTCCTCTGTTCATTCTTCCTTTTCAGAATGTTAAATGGTAAAATGATTAAGTTGTGGAACTCAAAGGTTTACAAGGCTCAATGCATTTTCTAAGAACGCAGAAGTTTGCTATTCCTCATTACTACCATTTTCTAGAAGCTCGACTACTATTACTATACTGCTTGGAGATATAAAGAGATGAGGGTTTCGTTCCCTTTTTTTTTAATTTATCACTCCATATTTATTTAAAAAATGGTCTTTTTGAAATTCATTCTCGACATTTTATACCGCTTCTGTAATTTAACATTTCGTCTCAAAATTTAGTTTCTAATATTCCTTGAGTTTTCAATGCAGATTGGGGCTTCCAACCATGGATTCCACCCTCGACGTTCTCCACTGCACCAGAAATCGACATTAGGAAAAGTATGTTATATATTATGGATATTCGTTAAATTTCATTCATGGAAACTATTCCTCTTCTTGGTGTTTCAATTAAAGAATTCTTTTCAGTTCATAGATTGTCCCGCCTTAACCCAAGTGGTTATCATTATCATACTCCTATTGTTATTATTTAGCACTGGACCAGAGATATATCTGTCTTCCAACAAAGATATCTAAAGACCTGCATATCAATAAATCAACTTCCATAATGTATAGATAACCATTTTCTCTTACTAGAGTACTTATTTTAACACTTATTTTGATTTCCTTGACTAATTATTCTACAACTTTCTCGTTTCTGTTAACAATTACGTATTTCAACATTTTTGTACTATATTGAAATTCATCTTTCAGTGTGGAAGATCTTTCACCTATTTACCCAGTCAATAATGTAATTTATATATTCCACTCTTTGTATTTTTTTTTGGTAACAATTATCTGATTATAATTTTCAACTAGCATTGACTTTCATTGTATTTACTCTTACAGGTAATTACGTACTATGGTGCTTATAATGGAATATTTTGCACTATAATTTCTCCAACATTAACTTGATTTCTGTTCTTATTCAGGTTGGTCTTCAACTTCCATAGAAGATTCGAACTCAATTTATGACCCCATACTGCACATTTCCGTTTTCTTCCCTTATGGGACTTAGTTCCCAGAATTTTGTAATTTGACTGTTTGCAGAACTATGTATATAATAGAGTGATGTTGGTAAATGTTTATTTAGTATTTATACCATCATAAAATTGGACTGTGGTTACCCTTCAGTGAGAAAGGAAGATTTCCAATTGGGTTTAATATTGTAGTATTACATTTTCCATTTACTATTCGTAACCATTTTCCTATTTGGGTCATGTGAAGCATTTATTCAATATACATGTATATCTGAATGCTTTGCAATTTAATGAAATCTAATGTGTGGTCTATATTTCTATGGTTACTGTAGTACATATATCTTTTTCTGACAACATGCACAAATGTCCCTATTATAATTGTGCGTTTGTAACCATACTTGTATCCATCTCAATAATTTGTCATTACGAATTTCTCCTATGTATACTGTACTATTCTGTTAGCTGCTGTTATTTCATATTTCAATTCTTATCTAGAAATATCAGTATATGAAATTGAAATTAATGCCATGAGGTTGTTTCCTCTTTGCAAGAATACTTTCAATTTCTTCTTTTAGCACAATAATACAGATTCAGATATATGCATGTCCCTAGTAATTTCAGTTCTGGTTTATTTTTTTCTAGCTAGTACAGAAATATTTAAATGTACAGTACATCATATCTTTAGATATAAATATCTATATGTTCCATTTCTGCATATCACTTTCTGTTTAGAATTTATTCCTAAATAAATTGTGCAGTTTGGTAACAGAATAATAAAACACTAATTTATGGAAAATTCAGTTTCCTGTGAGGTACGTAACCTCAGATCTAGACCAACCATGAGGTTTTAGACATTTTGAGAGTTGGTCCTCTACAGAATATGTCTGTACAACAATACAAATTTTACTATTCTTATATAGTGAATTCTGTTAAATGTACAGACCAGTAAAAGACAACTGTAACTCATAAAATTTCCAATTTCTAAACACATATTTAAACTCAAAATTTTCATATTAACAAGGCTACTTTGTCACTTCTAGTAATTCCCCATAGCATTAAAATTTAAATTAAAAACTGTTCCAAATTAAATGTGCATACAACTTAGGTTTTGACTAGTCGCCTCCCAACCTTAGAGCTCTTTCTCTACAGCTCACCCCCGAGCAGAGATCTTTTCCTCTGGTGATAGAAAACCCTTTTTCTATCTTGGATCAGCTTATTTAGGCTGGCTTTCCCTAGCCTACTTCCCTTAACTACATCTAGTTAATTCAGGATGTTGTATTCCTGCTTTCCTAGGCTTTACCTTTGTTTCTTCCACAAAGGTAATTTTAAAGCTATCTTTTATACGTTTCCAGCTTTATTCCACCTCATCCTAATAATTTCCTCTTTACTGAGGGATTTTTTGATTTTTATATCCAATCTAATTTTAGTATTTACTTTATTCCTTCAAAGGATTTCTAGAAGTCTGGGAAAGTCTTACACCTTATCCATCCTCATGGATTGGGTTTCCAGGTCTCTAATCATTATCTAGTCATTGCACATAAATTTTCATTTTATTTTATTAGTTTAAAATAATAAAATAAATCCACACAATTGTTTTCCATTGCTGTCCACTGTACCCTTGTTCAAATGTCTAATAAAAGCATAGCAAACTGGGGATATCACATTTTCCTCCTCTAAAAATAAAACACTGTCCTTGGTGTTGTAAAGGGAAAATAAATAAAATCACTGTTTAAACAATGATGGATATTTTTCCATCATATCTTCCTCTCGCTCCCAAGTAGCCTCTTCGGGTGCAAAGTGCCTCCACTGCACTTTCACCCTGGCTATCGTCCTGTTCCGGAGATCAATTTCTTCCCGTGCTAAGATTTGAAGTGGCTTTGGAAGGAATTTCGCTTCGGCTTCCACTTGAATCACATTCCAATCAATAACATGAGTAGGACCATGTATATATATTTTTTAATAATGAAACATGAAATACATAATGAACCTTAATGTGACTAGGCAAAGCCAGTTGATATGCAATTGGTCCAACTCTTTCCACCACTTCAAAAGGTCCACAATAACATGGGGCTAGTTTTTCACAACTTCCAGTGTACAAAGTAATATTTTTAGGCTTAATCCTTAGGTACACATGATCACCCACATTGAATTCTCGATGAATTATTTTTTTTTCTACATAACTTTTCTGCCTGTCCTGTGCTATTTTGATATTTTGCTAAATTTTCTTCACAACTCTCTCCATTTCTTGCAAGGCTTCCAGTCCAAGTATTATTTTATCTTCATGTTGACTCAAACTTAGAGGGGTATGACACTTTCTGCCCTAAAGTGCTTCAAAAGGACTCGTCTTTATTGAAGCTTGGTAGCTATTGTTATAGGAAAATTCTGATAAATGTAGATAGTCTTCCCATTTTGTTGTCCTATCCATGACATACATCGTCAACATATCCTCTAAAATCTCGTTTGTTCTTTCTGTTTGGCTATCATTCCGGGTATGGTAAGCAGTACCAAAATTTAACTTGGTACCCATGCCCCAAACAGACTTCTCCAAAAAGCTAGGAAAACTTGGCATCTCTATCTGAAATGATCATCTTAGGAATACCGTGCAATTTTACAATTTATTTCATAAATACGTTAGCTACTTGCGTTGTACCAAAAGTAGATTGTACAGGTATAAAGTGAGCGACTTTAGTCAACGTATCTACTACAAAATGATAGATTCATGTTGGTATTTAGTCCCTGGTAAACCATTGATAAAATCCATGGAAACAGTCTCCCACTTCCATTCGGGGATAGGTAAAGGATTCATCAATGCAACTGGATGTTGATGTTCTACCTTTACTTGTTGACATTCTATACACCAGGCTAAGTAATTCACCACATATTTTTCCATACTAGGCTAGAACAGGTTCTTTCTTAAGGATGTAATTAACTTCTGGTATCGAGGATATCCAGCATAGGGTCTTTTATGGTACTCATACATAATCTCTTTCTTTAAGGAGTCTACATCAGGAATGTATAATCTATCTTTATAACAAATCAATCCTCTTGGGTTCTGTGTATACCGTTTCATCTCCTTTCTCAGAATTTGGGCCTGCAGTTTTTCGTAGTTTTGATCTTGTCTCACTACTTCTTGTATTAGTCCTTCTATGTCAAAGTTGACACTACTTCCAACATTACTTATAGTTTTCCAATCATTTCTACTTAATGCATCTACAATATTTTTTTCCTTTCCCTTAATATGTTTGATCTCCATGTCAAGCTCACTAAGGAAGGACAACCACCTAGATTGCCTAGCATTTAATTCATTTTGGGTGAAGAAATACTTTAAGCTGATGTGCTCTATCATCAACACAATTTTTTTTCCTAAAAGGTAATGTCTCCACATTTTTTTGAGCATGTATTACAACACCCAGTTCTAAGTCATCAATACTATAATTCTGTTCATGTTTCTTGAGTTTTCTTGATTCATAGGCTATAACAAAGTTTTATTGTAGTATCACTCCTCCTAATCCCTCTCCACAAGCATCTGTGCACACTACAAATTCCTGATATGGATTATAAATCTTTAAAATAGGTTTTGTTGTAAGTTTCAAATTTAATTGATCAAAACTATTTTAGCATTTCTCAGTCCATTCAAACTTCACCCCTTTTCTCTATAGAGATGTAATGGGGTAAGGTAAGGCAGAAAAACTCTCTACAAACCTCCTATAATATCCTGCAATTCCCATGAAGGATATTATAGAAGACACATCAGCAGGTATAGATCACTCTCTTATTGCCTTTATCTTTTCTGGGTCTACTGCTAACCCTTTTTATGAAATTATATGACCCAAGTATTGAATTTTATATTTGAAAAATTCACATTTGCTAAACTTAGCATACAAATTATTTTATTTGAGTGTTTGTAAAACAATTCTAAGGTGTTCCTTATGCACAACTTCATTCTTAGAATAAATCAAAATGTCATCAATAAAAACTAGGCAAATTTGTCCAAGTACTTATTTAAGACACTATTCATTAAGCACATAAAAGTAGCAGGTGCATTAGTCAACCCAAACGGTAGGACCATAAACTCATAGTGTCCATACCTAGTCCTAAATGCAATTTTACTTATGTCTTCATCTTTAATTCTTAATTGACGGTAGCCTGTCCTTAGATCAATTTTTGAAAATACTGTTGCTCCTCTAACTTGGTCAAAGAGATAATCTATCCTAGGTAAAGGATATATGTTCTTGATTGTCAGCTTATTCAATTGACGATAGTCTAGACACATCCTGAATGTACTATCTTTATTTTTCACAAACAACACCAGTGCTCCACATGGGGATACACTTGGTCTGATGTAACCTCTATTCAAAAACTCCTGTAGCTACATTTTCAACTCCATCAGTTTTGGAGTACTCATTCTGTATGGGGCTCTAGAAACTGGTGTTGCTCCCGACACTAATTCAATTGAGAAATCAAATTCTTCCCTAGGAGGCAAATGAGGAATTTCATCTGGAAACAAATCCTTGTACTCTCTGATAATAGGTAATGTTTCTGAAAGATTATCTTCTTCTTGTTGTCCCAATTCTTCTACATTCACAGAATACACTTGGAAACCTTTTCTAGCAATTATTTTCAATTAAAGTACTGAAATTATGTCTCACAGATATGGGCTTGAAATTTCCTTTTACTATGACAGGTTTTCCCTCATTTATTCAATGTATTGTCTTGTCTAAGTAGTTTAACATGGATTTCTGTTTCTCTAACCAGTCCATTCCTATCAATACATAATAGGACCCTAAAGTTAGAATATTTAGATTCAGTTCAGTTTGATATCCATTCAGGTTTATGACTGTTTGGGGTAACTTATGAGTCACTTTCCTTTTTGTACCAGTGGCCAACTGAGCTAACCATGGCTGCTGAAACTTTTCTGACTTTAAGTTACATTTTTCTACCATTTGAGGACTAATATAACTTAAAAATGCACCCAGGTCTATTAAAACAGAAACAAGTTGGTCAACAGTCATACCTTCTACTTCAACCATAGTGGACTGGTGTTCTGCTTGACGATCTTCCAGAGCAGCACTGATTTTGGGGATGTTTCTTTCCACATCATTCACAGTCATTGTTCCTCTTAGTACTTGTATAGTCTAAATGTTTCATTGTGGATAGTCCCTCAGTAAATGAGGTTCTCCACAACCCTAGCACATTAGGGGTTCTCTCATTTTAACAATCCTTTCTGTTTTATTGTTTCCATTAATATGTTTGGACCCTGTCTGTCATTGAGAGGTTTTATTTTCTCCAGTTTTGGTGTTCTTCATTTGGTGATTCCTACCAAATTTCTTTAGATATGCTGGCTTTTTTCTCTTTCCACTGGAGTCACCCTTCTCTTTGTTTTGCTAATTCTCTGCTCATTCATTTTTGCCTTTGAATTGCTGGTAACACACTCTTGCCTTGCGCACCACTTCATTCATATTCTTGGGATTATCAAACTCTATCTTTTCCTTGTATATGGTAGGTAGACAGTTTAAGAAACGTTGTACCTTTGCCTTCTCCTCTCCTATATAAGGGACATAAAGGAGCAGATTGGTGAATTTTGTTATAAATTCATCAATAGTAAGATGTCCCAACCTAAGCTCATGGAATTTTTTGGATTTATCATCATAATAACGCTCATTTAGGTATCTATTTTTTAATTTGACTTGGAAATCCTCCCAGGTAACAATTTTCTCATCTATGACATGAACCATCTTGGTTTCTTCCCACCACAAGGTAGACTTACCATACAACAGATAGATAGCTAGCCTGGCTCTCAAGTTACTTTCATATTCGTAAAACTGAAATTACTTTATCATGTTTTGAAGCCATGCTTCAACACCTTCTTCCTCTCCATCATAGGAGGGAGGCTTGATTTTCCAGAATTCAGCCTACAATTCCTTATTCCTCTTAGACTATTGTCTAGAAGCATCATATTCCTCGGAATCTTCTGAGTGATTTACCTTGTGTTTTCACAAAGTAATTTCTCAAGGTTAAATAAAGAAATAGTCTGAGGCAACCATAAACCTACTTTTAAACTCTAGGATCTAGCATTCCTAGGGTTTAAAGAGGGCTTTCTCTTTAAGATTTAACTTTGTTTTAATTATAAGATATTAGGATAGTTAGGATTGTGCAAATTGGTTTTGATTTGGTTTGGTTTGGTTTGGTTTGGTGGGAAAAATCACTTAATGAGATGGATAGTGGGAAATATATTTTTCCATTGGGATAAGGAGTCAAAAGTCAAGAATACAGAACTAGGATTAAGGTCAAAAAGTCAAATTTTTTCAGGGCAAGATAGATAAGTCTTTGAAGATCTTGGAAGGCTGAATTGGTGAAGTGGTTTGATCAGGATAAAGAGCAATGAAGGATTCTTTAATCTGGATAAGGAAGGAGTATATAGAGGTCTTTTGAAAGAGGGTGCAATTAAGGATTCTTACCATCTTTCTCTTTGATGTATAATGTGGGTTCTCCTTCACATTTTTCAAACCCATTCTCCAGTAAATAGGAATCTATCCTACTGTACCATGCTCTTGGTGCTTATTTCAGCCCATAAAGAGCTTTCTTAAATCTGCAAACTTTGTGCTCTCGGTCCTTTTTCTGATAGCCTAGAGGTTGTTCAACATAAACTTGTTCCATCAATACTCCACTTAGGAATGTTAATTTCACATCCATTTGGTAAACCTTCCACTTGTTTTGTGCTGCTATGGACAACACTACTCTCACTGTTTCCAATCTTGCAACCGGTGCAAAAGTTTCTTCATAATCTCTTCCATGTTGCTGCTTATAGCATTTGACAACAAGTCTGGCCTTGTGCCTTTCAATCTTACCTTCAACATTGCTCTTAGTTTTATAAACCCATTTTACTCCAGGAGATGAACCAATTCCCACATTTTATTTTTCTCTATTGCATTCATTTCTTCATCCATAGCATCTATCCATTTTTTTTCTTTTATAGCTTCCTCAAAATGAATAGGATCATCTATATGATAATATAAAGTAAATAAAGAGTTCATACCTTCGTTTGTTGCCTCTTGCTCATAAATTTCACTTAAATTTCTGAATCTGGTTCCTCTTTCATTTGGTGTACTTGTGCTTGAAGAAGCACTCAAATCTGCTCCTTGTGGTGTGCTTGAAGAAGCACTATCATTACTTCTCAAGGGTGTTCTCATTCCTGCTTGTGGTGTCCCTTGCTGTCCTTGTGTTGGTGGAGGTAGTGGTGCTAATGATGGATGTATTTCAGCCATCTCATCCTCATTATCATCATGAGACAAACAACTCTTTACATTGACTAATTTCTCGATGCTTCCATCCCAATCTTCTTCTTCAATAAATTGAACATCTCTACTCACAATAAATTTCTTGGTGGATGGGTTATACAACCTATAAGCTTTGGATTACTCACTGTATCCAATATTCTTAGCTGATTTGGAATATGTGCATAAGCCACACAACCAAAAACTCTCATGTGGGTGACTCCTTGTTTTATTCCACTCCATGCTTCTTCCGGAACTCTGTTCATTACTGCTTTGGTTGGGCATCTATTCAAGATATATGTTGCACAATTTGTAGCTTCTGCCCAATATTCATTTGGAAAATGTTTTTCCTTTAGCATACTTCTTACCATATCCATGATGGTTCGATTTTTCCTTTCAGCAACTCCATTTTGCTGCGGTGTGTACCTTGTTGTAAATTGCTTGTGTATATCGTTTTCTCTACAAAAACGAATAAATTATTTTGAGATATACTCACCTCCTCTATCAGTCCTTAAGACTTTTATATGCTGCCCACTTTTTTTCTCTACAAGAGCTTTAAAGTGGCAAAATTTCTCAAACACTTCGCTTTTATATTTCAAGAAATAAACCCTTGTTTTTCTTGTGAAATCATCAATGAAGGTCAACATCTAATGGTTGCCTGATATTGATGGTGTTTGTATTGGTCCACACAAATCTGAATGGACAATTTCTAAGGGTGCCTTTGCCCTTATGCTCTTTCCTGATGGAAAGTTTTCTCTGTGTTGTTTTCCCAAGATACAACCTCCACAAAGGCTGTCCAGATTTTCTATAAATGGTAATCCCCTTACCATTCTTTTCTTGTGCAACAAATTTAGTCCTCCGAAATTGAGATGTTCAAATCTCAAATGCCATAACCAGTTCTCATCTTTCACTTCCTTTTGAAAGACCTCTTGTGTTACAACTACTACATTTCTTCTTTCCTTCAAGTCAACTTTGAGCTTGAGAGGAAACATCCTATTTCTGGTCATCTACACCCCTACAATGACTTTCTTTCTTGGAGGTATGTCCATAATTGTACACACATCATTTTTGAAAAATACATTGTAACCTTTGTCAATGAGCTGCCCAAGACTCAAAAGATTACATTTCAAGCCAGGAACATAGTATACATCTGGCACAAATTTCTGCTCTCCATTTCTTGCAAGGATACTTACTCTGCCTTTTCCCTTGACACAGATCTTAGTATCTGTTCCTGTTGTTACTTCAGATTTAACATCTTCATCAAGATTGGCAAACATTGCTACGTTTCCAGTCATATGATTACTGCAACTTGAGTCTAAGAACCATACATCATCTTGTCTATCTTGTGCTACATTACATGTTAGCAGCACATTCTTTGGGTTCTTTTCTTCTCTTGTAACATTGGCATTCTGCCTATTATTCATGTCATATTGCTTTTTCCTACACTCATCGGCATAATGCCCATATTTTTTGCAATAATGACACTGGACATGGGATTTGTCATACCTTTTTCCATGCGCATCATGTTGTCCACCTTGCTGGCTGCTGCTTTTGCCTTAGCTTTGATTCTGATTGTTGCTCCTTCCATGAGTATGTGAAGGGTTGTTTCTTCCTCCTCTGTTTTGGCTTCTGCCTCTTCCTCTTCCTTTGCCTTGACCTCTTCCTCTTACAAAAGGCATCTGGGTCTTGAAGGCATGCTCCAAAGATGAGTTTTCATTTCTACCCAATCCTTGTTCATGTGTCATTATTGGTGCATGAAGCTCATCAACTGAAAATTTTGAGAGATCCTTTGTCTCTTCAATGGTTGTGACAATAACATCAAACCTTGAGAGTAAGCTCCTTAATATTTTCTCCACTATCCTTCTTTCTTCAAGTGTCTCTCCATGAGACCTTATCTGGGTAACCAACCCAATCACATGTGTGAATAATGAGTCTATGTTATCAGACTCTTTCATACAGAGATTTTCGAAATCTCTCCTCAAAAATTTTAGCTTTGTTGTCTTCACCTTCTCCATACCTTTCTAGGAAATCTGGAGGGTATCCCATGTATCCTTGGATCTCTTAGCTACTGCTATCCTTGGAAACACACTCTCGTGCACTGCTTGATAGAGATAGAAGAGGTCTTTTGAGTCCTTCTTCCTATTGCTCTTCAACAAATCCTTATCTGCCTGTGTCAAGGCATTAAAGGAATTTTCATCTACTGGTTCTTCAAAACCATCTTCAACAAGCTCCCATAAGTCTTGAGAGGTAAACAAGGCTCTCATGGTGATTGCCCAATAATAATAGTTCTTCCCATTGAAATGTGGGAGCTGAGTATTTCCAATACTCATGCTTGTGCTGGCTCCTGCCATGGCTAGCACAATAAACTATGCAATAAACTTGACTGTGTTTTTTTTTTAACAAACTGTCTTTCCTTATTTAAAAGACAAACTCTTTTAAACAAAACAAAACTCTATTTTTTTATAGAAATACCTGAACTGTTGCTGAGCCTTCACTCTGTTGGAGAACTGCTGCAACAAACTCCTTCCTTCAGCTTTTTTGACTATCTCTCAAAGAGCCTGGACTACCTCTGTTACCATGTTGGAATTTCTGAATATTCCAAACACATTGGAGAATAGAAATTCTCCTCTTTTAACGCAGCTGGACAAAGATGGCACAAACTATTTATATTTCAATAACAAAAAATAAAACTATTACAAAATAAAAATTTCTTCCACTGAAGTGGGATTACAAAATCTGTGTTTGACTGCTGCTCACGCAGTGCTCACAAAATACAATTCTTTGTCTGGTTCAAAACGCACACACAGTGTTCTGTTTTACTTCCACTGTGTTTTTTCTTTTTCTCTGCCTGCGGGCTTTTTCTTTACACAGTCTTCTCAATATATTAAGCCTACGAGCTTTTTCATTCTTATATGGCACGGTGTAAAAAAAAAACCATAAACGAAGTTTCATTAAACAAACGAACGGACCCAAACTTCAAACTTCAATAAATTGGATTGCAAATTTTTTCGTGTTACAAATCTTCATGACATCAGCGAGGCCCAAAGTCGCGTGAACGCTTTCCTATTGGCTAGTGCTGGGACCCATTGGAATTTAAACCAAAATTGAACTGTCTTTTATAAAAATTTCGCATAACAAAAGTGATATGTGACATCATGACCAAATGGTACGCGAAAACTTATGAAGTCAGATTCATAAGAGGTTTCGGGTCCAGTTCTGAATCGGCGATCGGCGGACGAGCGGTGTGGATGGCTTGGACCTTAGTGGAGCGATATGCGATGCTGCGACATCGACGATATCTCATCGGTAATTCGGAGCCGCGGACAGACGAATAGAAGACTTGGAAAAATTATGATAATACAATGACGCGATGTTGCGATGGTGGTAGGGACCACATCACATCGCAAGTTCTGCGATGGACCATTATTACGGATGGGTGGACGATGAAGTGCGAAACATCAATGGAAATTGATTGGTCCACGTTGCTGGGTGAGTTGGAAAATGGGACACGGTCAATTCAAAACAAAATACTTGGCGCATTTAAACTTTAAACCGTTCTTTGGTTGGTGAGGGCTTTTACGCCCGATAAGATTGTTGTGTGGTTAAAACCATAAAACCTTCAATTTCTTTGCAATGGTGGTAGCGGCCCATAAAAAATAAAAAAATCCTTACAGTTTCTCCATACCTCTGTTAAATGCACAGTAGTGTGCACTTAACCTAGCCCTGTTGTACTCCATTTCTCCTACACAGATTTTTGCAGATGACTTTAATATTTTCAACATTCTCCCCAGTGCTGACCAGTGGTCTATCCATTGGTTCCACCACGCTGATCACATGAGCATAATCACATCCTATGTTGCAAAACAATATAAAAATGAAATTCAGAAACTGGTAGTGAAAAACATTCGTTGAAACGATCAGGTGACTGTTTACCTGTAATTGAAGTATCAATTGCGCCAATTCACTGTAGTTTTTTGGCGATGGTAATTGAAGATAAATGGCTGCTACAGGGCCTGGAAACGTACCCTGTATCCATATTTCTGAATGAATCCGGCCTGTAAAATCCATTAAACTGGTCTTGGAAGGGAAGTGAACCCATCGCTTCAATTCTTTTTGTTTCATAATTAGCTGTGAGTTCGTACAAATCCAACCTCGTGGTATCTGAGGGTTTGGGTAACAAGAAGGGTGGAGAAGAGTAGGGACGATGAGGGTGGAAAAAATTCCACCCTAAAACTAGCTCTTCAATTTGTACAAATTCGTTCTTGGTATCTGAGGGTTTGGGTAACTCATGGTGAGATGAGTAGGGATGAGGAGGGTGGAGAAAATTCTACCCTAAAACCGACTTTTCAATCCATATAAATCCATCCCTGGTATCTGAGGGTTTGGGTAACTCATGGTGAGATGAGTAGGGATAAGGAGGGCTGAAAAAATGCTCTGGAGGAGGGTTTGATAATAAGCTCTTTATTGTCGGATGCTCTTTAGATGATCAGATGTTGTGAGGAGGTGTTGGAAGGGGTAGATAGCCATAATTTTGCTCATACGAAGAGTCATAGAGCGCTACAGTGTTGGGAGGACTTGAGTACTGAAGGGCAGCACACTTTTGAGCAGAGTACTTACTAGGGCTAGGGCCTGGTAAATCCTGGGCCTTTTTCTTTATGTTTCTTCTTAACAATAATTGATGTAAAAAAAGAAGACCAGAACCTACACTACCTACCAAAAAAATAACATTGCCTACCCAAAAAAGAACGATGTTAGCAAACCTCAAATCCATATTTCGAATGAATGAAGTAGATCCTAGTGCGACAACCTTCCCACAAACTAGTGTGTTCAATATGTTCATTGTAGAGATTGTAGAGATTGACGGTCTTATTTATAAGGCACCACTAGGTTTTTCCCACCCTCCCAAAAATAATAAAATAATGGTGGTACTTTTTTTTATTTTATATCTATCTATATAGATATATAAAGGTTAAATTTTAATGACCCTAACCCATTCATAATTAATAATATTAAATTTATTATAATCTTTTTTTGAAATCATTAAAAATATAATTTTAAAATTTATATATTAAAAAAAATTAATTACAATTTTTAATGTATTTAAAAGTTTATTATATTTTTAAAGAGTTGTCTTTGCTCCGATTTTTTTTCAAGTTTCAAGTGTCGGAATTAGGTGAAAGCATTTGAGGTAATTTCTTGATTTTTGTTATTTAAACTGGTTTTTTTACTTATATATGGATTTATCACTCTAAAAAACCCCTAGGGCACTTCCATTTTGCAAGGTTACCCATCAAACTTATGTCTTCAATGGATTCCTACAGGATTTTAGAGAAATTATACCCAAAAAACCAGCCTTAAAGACTAGTCTTATTTTTAATAAATTTACAATGTAAAACATAAATTTTATTCTTTTATTCAAAATCTTTTTAGATTCGGTTAAAATTAGTAAAATAATAATTAAATTTTATATGTTAGTCATTCTTATTATCTAATTAATAATATTAAAATCAACTTAAATCCATTTAACTCTAGATGTGACACCATG
The DNA here is from genome assembly GCA_034641835.2 of Pinus albicaulis. Taxonomy (NCBI): domain Eukaryota; kingdom Viridiplantae; phylum Streptophyta; class Pinopsida; order Pinales; family Pinaceae; genus Pinus; species Pinus albicaulis. The sequence goes on from JAXQQM020081525.1 coordinate 259,414, forward strand.
GATGTACCAAGTGTGGAAAGAAACCAAAACTCTTTTTAAGATTTTGATTCCTCTCTTGTCACATCCAAAATTAATAGATTTAGGTTGTTTAATTTTCCCCATTAAATATGATATATTCCATATTAATTCTATGGGCCAATACCATGTGTTCTCACAAACCATTAGTAATAATTTATAAAAATTAATAAAAATAATATTTTTTTATTTTCTCGACCCAATTATTATAATAGCATTCAAATAATAAAAAAGCATACTGGCCTACGAGGGAGGAAGGTTATCCATTCGAAAGCAGTAATCGATTCATGTTAAGCGTTGTTGTGGTCGAGGTCACGTGCATCCCCTAGTGATTTTGACTACTTAGATGTCTTGTCTCATCGAGGTCACATGCATCCCCGAGTGATTTTGACTACTTAGATGCTCGTGGGTTGCAATTTCTCAGGCCAAAAGATAAGCCTAGTCATTTTTCGAAGACAAACAAACAAAAAAAGAAAAAATATAATATAATAAAAAAACATTTTGATTTTAATTTTCGAAATATTTAAAATTTCTTGGGTAATTAAAAAATAATATTTTTAAGAGTAAGTTAATAAGGCACTTGATAGACTTACCAAGTATGCACACTTTTGTGCATTATCTCATCCACTTAAAGCAAGTACAGTTGCTACTGCATTTATGGAAACAATTCAAAAGGTGCATGGAAACCCAAAGATTATTGTAAGCGACAAAGATCCCATTTTTATTAGAAAATTTTTGGACGTAATTATTTTCTTGTTTGGGTACTCAACTAGCTCATAGTTGATTTTATCATCCTTAATCCCATGGGAAAACTGAGATATTGAACAAATGTTTGGAAGGATATCTTCATTGTTTTGTATATGATAAACAAACACAATGGGTCAAGTGGTTACCTCTGGCTAAATGGTGGTATAACACATCCTTCCATATTGCAGCAAAAATGACCCCATTTATGGCACTTTATGGATTTCATCCACCATCAATCACATCATATTTAATAGAAAATTATAAGGTTCAAGGAGTGGAAGATCACATCGAGCATCAACAACAAGTTCTCCAACTCTTAAAAGATAACCAAAATTTGGCATGAAATCGAATGAAACAACAAGAAAATCAACATCACAGCGAGAGAAGTTTTGATGTAGGAGACTGCGTATTTTTACGCCTACAACCATACCAACAAATTTCCGTAAATAAAGCTAAGAAGGATAACAAATTATCACCAAAATACTATGGTCCTTACAAGGTGTTGCAAAATATTGGTACTATGGCATACAAATTGGAGCTTCCTGCTTCGTCTCGACTGCACCCAGTTTTCCATGTTTCATGATTAAAGAAGGTTATAGGTGACAAACTTTTAGTTCAGACAATATTGTTAGAACTTGATGAGGAAGGAAAAATCATATTGGAACCTAAAGAAATCATGGAAAAAAGAACTTGAAAGCTACAAAATCGATCAATTTCAAAGAATCTCATCAAGTGGAAGAACTTAGCCACTAAAGATTCCACATAGGAGGATGAGAATTTGATACATAAGCATTTAGAGCTACTCAAGCGTTGAGGACAACACTTTTTTGTAGGAGAGGGGAATTTTAGATCCCTATATTACTAGTATAGTCCCATATTCTTGTTAGTGTAGCCCCCTTATTTTTATTCTTGTACCCATATAGCCCCCATATTGTTATTATTGTGCCCCATAAAAAGCCACTATTATTATTGTTGTGCCTTTGCATTATTATTGTTAGGTCGGTTAGGATTATATTGTGACCCATGGACTCCTATATATATAAAGGAGCCTTTTTCATTTGTTTCATCCAATAATTGTTCATTTATGTAATGTAAAGGATGTTTCCTCCTCGAAGTGGCTGATTTCTAAGGTGTTGATCTCTCTTTTCTTCTATTTTGGGAGCTGGTTTCACAACAATCTTGTAATGATCTCCTGAGCCATGGTACATGTGGCTTCCTCTTATGCTTCAATAAGGAATTCTTTTGTACATTTGATTTGGGTCAAATTATCCGCAACTAATCAAAGGGGGGATGCACTTTGGATACCTTTCCAGTTGCTGAGTTTTGATTTTTGCACACATGGATCTCCATTAAACTGTTGAAATTTTTTTATGAATGAGTTGTTCCAAACTTGTACATACATGCATGAACATGTTGGTTACCTCATCTTTGGATATTTTCTCGTTGCCTTTGCAATGTGAAAATGTCAGGCTCGTGTTGGTAGGAAATTGTAAGTTTCTTTTGGTGGACGTTTCACAATGCAGTTTGAGCCATGGAAGCCCAGGGTTGATAGCTCCAACCTATCTTTCAACAATGTTATGTTCAAATAGTAGTACAACGACCTTATCAATGCCACTCATAGAATGAGAATTTTACGGCCTCTCATAAACAAGCATGTACTAAAGCTTTGTTTTGGTATGAACCACAACCACATCTTTGTCTATCCTCGTCGTGCTAACCTTAAGGAGGTCCACATTTTCACTCTCCCATACAATACAGATGAAGACAATTCTGACAAGGTTTGTTTGTGGCCAGAAGTGAAGCGTGATTGCAATAATTTTGGAGCCTATTACACCTTTCTGTAGCTGACGAAGTGAGCTTCTACTATTATATAATCTGTGGCCAGTACCAGTATTGCTGCTAACAAGCGAGCAGAAAATCCAAGTGGTTTTGGATCCAAGTCTGAGCAAGAGGTTGAATTATCGCCACTGCCTCCACCACTGCTACTTACTCTTTCATATATGACTCTACATATAGTTCAAAATTTTAAACAAGTTCTCACTATTGTTCATGATTATTTATTTCCAAAAAAAAGTTTTTGCACCGAGTCTGTGCCCATATCTGGTGCTATACATGTTATCCCACTTGTTTTTTGTTCTCCCCCATAGTCAAGGAAACTTCCTACTACTACCATTATTTCTCATGTCAACATTTTTGATGATCTGATTGATCCCCAACCTTTTTCTACTCTCATCAATGAAGAAATGGTTTTGCATTCCTCTGATCTGATGTGGAAACCCAAAATTATCAGTATCATCTCTCCCATTATGTCTGCAATCAAGGGGTTGAAAGGAAATACTAAAGTGCTTTGAGTTTGGGAATCGCTTATCCTACAGGTGTTGATTTTACTGAGAGAAAGACATGGAAATGAAAGAAAAAAATATGAAGACACAGGAAAAAAACATGTCTCTCTGGATGGTGTGTTTTTCCACATGTGCAGTGGTTTACCATGTTTCTTCTGATTTTGAAAAATGACTTACCAATTTTTTATTTCTTAACATACCTTTATTAACATATTCTTTGATTATATTTTTTTCATTTTATTCGATAAGCGTTGAAGGATATGCATCATAAGAAGGTACGCTTCTTCCTACTCATTCCATATTGTGGTTTGCATTACAGAGTCTTATTTGGGTTTGATTCACTGATATTCCTCTTTTAAGTTTTATTTGATGTGTTTTGTCTCGAATATAGAATTTCCATTTGTGTACATAGGGATCTCTGATATTTTTCTGAAATGTTTCATTGAGAATTTCTATATCTCAGGCCATATTTTCTAATTACTGAGTCAATTGCCTATTTATCTGGTGGGTGCTTTGTGATGTGAAATTTCTGAAAAAAAAAATATTTTATGATTTATTGATCTCACTTGTGGTTGGAGGATGTGAATTTTTTTCCGATATCACACTCCATTTTCTGCAATCCTTTTTTCTTTATATTTTTCCTACTTCTCTGTAATGGAGGTTGATGCACATGTCCCATATTCTCTATCGAATTTGAATTCCCCAAACCTTGTAACACCTCTCACTTCACAAAATATTTTTTTTTTCAATTATAGAAACATATCTAATATTCTTATTATTATTACACCATAATTTGTCACATTATGATGTGCTTCTACTATCAATAAATTGCCATGTCACTATTTATTTCTTTATAGTGAATTACAGTGCTTCACTCTGCCACCTTGTCCGATCCACCTTCTTGTTAAAATACAATTTCCCATTTCTTATTCAATATAACAATGAGATATTAATCCTTTTTATAATAACTTAGTAATATTTAACCACCTTGGTTAAATGCTTAAGTCAAGTATTTCACATTTCACATATTCAATCAAATTTTCTGGTATTATTCCAAAGGTGATTAATATATACCTTCCCTCAATCCTAAAGGGTAACAATACTTTGGAGCAACCCTTATTAACCCAATTAATAATGTGGTATTGACACATATAGACACATCTAGCCTTATATGGCTAGATGTTGTTACCCTGACTATAGAGGAAAAATCACTAAACATAAAATTTTCTTGTTGATTTATTGTTTTAATACATATACACATGTGTGTATGTGTGTATGTGTGTAAATATGGATGGAATTGATGAAAACAACTATATAAAAATGTTGTGTGTTAATCATGCTGATGTACTTAAATGAAATGAAAAATACTTCGTAGTTGTACACAGTAGCCACATGCATATAATCTTCATAAATAACCTGTAATGTGGGAAAAAAAAAAAATCAAGAGCATGAGTTAAAGGAAAGTAGTGGATAAGGTGTAAAAGTGAAAATGAGTGTTATAGATTTGTGAACTTACATTATCTATGCTGGTATTGGCAATTTCATATTTATCTTCCTTATAATTTTTTGGGCTTATTGTTTTAATACATATACACATGTGTGTATGTGTGTAAATATGGATGGAATTGATGAAAACAACTATATAAAAACGTTGTGTGTTAATCCAGGTGATGCAAATAAAATGCAATGAAAAAAAACTTCATGGTTGTACACAGGAGTAATATGTATATAATCTTCATAAATAACCTGTAATGAGGAGAATAAAAAAATTAGAGTGTGAGTTAAAGGAAATGAGTGGATACAGTGTAAAAGGGAAAATGAGTATTTTAGATGTGTGAAGTTACATTATCTATGCTGGTATTATGAATTTGATATTTTTATTCCTCATAATTTTGTGTGCTTATGTAAAGGTATGGAAACAACTAGAATAACAATTACGATGGAATTGACAAAGTCCACTTAAGAGTGGAATGCATAACAATATAAAATAGAATGCTACAAGTAGTCCTTTAATTTTTAATTCATTTTTGTAAGTAATATTAAGGGAATTTGAAAATTCCATATTTTGAATTCCACTAGAAATTCCATATTTTGAATTACACATTAAGTGTCATCCCTGTCACTAGCAAAACTACAAATAAATCTACCAAAGGACTTGTTGCATTGTTGTGATGCTATAATAATTTTTCTAACCTTGTTGTGTGCATGTGGGTAGCTTAATTGGAAGCAGGTTGAGAATCCTTTGGTGGGATGCAAGAAGAAAAAAAAAAGAATCTATTTAGTATGCATGAAAACATGTTATGGAATGGGAATTAAACGAATATAAGAGTATGTGTTACTCTCCAATTGATAATTCACTCGAAATGAAAGTGAAGTGGAAGTATATTTAGAATGAGAAATGTTGTTGCAATAATGAAAGAAAAAATGCATGAGGCATTTCCTTCCCATCATAAGAAAATATGGAGTTAAGGAAACACTAAGGACAATTTTTATTAAAAAGGGGGGGAAGCTGTAACACCCCTATGGGTTTACCTTTTAAACATTTAGTATTTTTAGACATGGAACTATTATTTTCTTTAATGGCAATGGAAGCCATGATGAGACTTATGTGATGATAAAATTATATTATTATAATTTGAGTTAATAAATAGATTTCTTTGGAATATTCATGAAACGACACTAGAGTTTAGATGACTTATTTCAAACATTCATTAAAGTTAAGGCTGAAGCTTCACTATATGCTGTAAGTACAATATCATGCTCCTCAAAAGTTACGCCGGGCCCTTATAGCCTTAAAGTCAATAGGTCAAAAAAATATTTTTAACATATCCCATGAACTTATGAAAACCATATTTGGTAAGCGCGGCACCGAGAGGAGTGGAAAGATCTGCAAGTTGTGATATTTTCCCTCGATTAT